>BQNB010013917.1:0-75298 GCA_026074375.1 Tanacetum coccineum
GTACTGCTAGGCTCATGGAGGCTGAGGCTAAGATGTCTCGAGAGGCTTGGGGACGATCCATGGATGTGAGTGACCTTGCGCGTGCAGAGTTTATGTCATTACATACTACGGTATTGGGACAGCAGACATTGATTACAGAGTTACAGGCCGCAGACCGCAGGAGACAAGCGACGATTACAGAGATGCTGGCAGCGAACCACAAGAGATAGGCACAGTTCATTGAGGTACTAAAGCTACTGAAGAGACTTCAGACCCAGATGACAGAGTTCAAGAGACAGCAGGGACCCGCCAAATGTCCTGCACAGCCAGATGCACCGAAGGAGGCTGGTAGCAATTTATAGATCTTGTTATGGCTAGTTATTTTGTACAGCCTACTAAGTATTACGGGTTAACTCCCGAGTAGTAAGGCTTTAGGTGGTTTATATTTCCTTTTGTAATCTAATCGTTGTGATCATTTTGTATATGAACCAATCATGTATGTTTTCCAGATGTTATATATGGAATGGTGGTATTATGTCATGTATGTAATCGAATTTATTATGAATGAATGTCGATTTAGCTACACCATTATTAATTTCAATTCAGTTGTATATTTCATTGTGTGTTGTGAGCTCATTTTACTTATTGTGCATATGTCATGTCATGGTTATGATTTTATGAAATCTAACGGGTATTATATTTTCTTGTGATTTAAAGAAAATGTCACCAAAGAAAAGGACCACGAGGTTAAACCCAGATACAACACCACAACCCCCGCCACCACATCTGTCACTAATGCCCAGCTGAAGGCAATGATTGACCAAGGTGTTACTGCCGCTTTGGTAGCACGTGATGCTGACAGAAATACGAATGGCGATGATAGCCATATTTCAGGAATGGGTGTTAGAAGGACAGAACTAACTGCCCGTGAATGTACTTACACTGACTTTCTCAAATGTCAACCATTAAACTTCAAAGGCACGGAAGGAGTTGCGTCTATCTTAATGGTTTAATAAGAATGGAGGCTCTATTTTCCACTCATCAGTTAATTTACAGTTGAGAATCAAGTTCATGTGTGGCTTACTTGCGCTTCTAATACAGTTGCTTTGACATGGTGGAACACTCATGTCATGGGACAGTTCGGTCATGATGCCGCTTACGGTATGCCTTGGAATTACTTATGAATATGATGGACTGACAAAAATCTGTCCTCGAAATGAAATTCAAGAAACTAGAAATGGAGATTTGGGATCTGAAGGTGAAGGGTACTGACTTGACAAGTTATACCTAACGCTTTCAGGAATTGGCTTTGTTGTGCGGGAGGATGTTTTTTTTCCCCCCCCCCCCCTTCCTTTTTTTTCCCCCCCCCCCCCCAGAAGAATTGTTAAAATTGAAAAATATGTCGGTGGTCTTCCCGACATGATTCATGGGAGTGTAGTGGCGTCTAAACCAAAGACGATGCAAGAAACAGTTGAAATCGCAACCGAGCTAATGGATAAGAAAATCCACACTTTTGCTGATCGTCAGACAGAGAATAAGAGAAAGCAAGATAATAACCAACAACAACAACAACAACCACAAAACAAGAGGCAGAACACCGGCAGGGCTTATGCTGTAGGGACTGGTGAGAAGAAGCTATACGGGGGATCTAAACCCCTATGCCCTAAGTGCAATTATCACCATGATGGTCCGTGTGCTCCCAAATGCCACAAGTGCAATCGAGTTGGCCATCTGGCCCGTGATTGTAGGAGTCCTGCTAATGCCAACACTGCTAATAACCAAAGGGGCATTGGGACAGGTCAGAAGCCTACTTGCTATGAATGTGGTGCCCAAGGACATTTTAAGAGGGAATGTCCAAAACTGAAGAACAACAACAATCGAGGCAACTCAGCTGGAAATGTCAATGCTCCAGCGAAAGTGTATGCGGTAGGACATGCAGGGACAAACCTAGACTCCAACGTCATAACGGGTACGTTCCTTATAAACAACCGATATGCTTCTATCTTATTCGATACTGGTGCCGATAGGAGTTTTGTGTCTACTACATGTAGCTCCCAAATTGATATCACACCAACTGCATTAGATCACTATTATGATGTTGAACTAGCCGACAGGAGAATAATTGGGTTGAACACTATCCTTAGGGGTTGTACATTAAAAAATCTGAACAACCCATTTTAACAGAGACTTAATGACCGTAGAACTTGGTTGTTCGAGCGCTATAATTGGCTGGGATTGGTTAGTAAAGTACCAAGCAATCATTGTGTGTGCCGAGAAGATCGTTCGTATCCCCTGGGGAAATGAAACTCTAATCGTTCACGGTGACGGAAGCAACCGGGGAAATGAGGCTCGTCTGCACATTATCTCGTACACCAAAACACAAGAATACATGCTAAAAGGATGTCCAGTCTTTTTGGCAAACGTTACTACAAAGGAGACGGAAGACAAGTCGGAGAAGAAACAACTTGAGGACGTACCAATAGTTCGAGATTTTCCTGATGTGTTCCCTGAGGACTTGCCAGGTCTTCCTCCAACTCGACAAGTGGAATTTCAAATCGATTTGATACCCGGTGCTGCACCCGTAGCCCGAGCACCTTATCGATTGGCACCCTCTAAAATGAAAGAGTTGTCAGAGAAACTGAAAGAACTATCTGACAAAGTATTTATAAGACCCAGTTCCTCACCCTAGGGAGCTACAATCTTGTTTGTCAAAAAGAAGGATGGATCGTTTCGAATAGCATCGACTATCGAGAACTGAACAAGCTGACAGTGAAGAATCATTATCTACTCCCAAGGATCGACGATTTATTTGATCAACTACAAGGATCCAGTGTTTATTCTAAGATAGACCTGCAATCAGGTTATCACCAGCTTCGAGTACGGGAAGAGGATATTCCAAAAATGGCATTCCGAACTCGATATGGTCATTACGAGTTCCAAGTTATGCCATTTGGCTTGACGAACGCACCAGCGGTGTTTATGGACCTCATGAACCGCGTGTGCAAGCCATTTTTGGAAAAATTTATGATTGTATTTATTGACGATATCCTTATCTACTCCAAGAACAAGAAGGATCATGGAGAATACCTTAAGGCAGTTCTGGAATTGCTTAAGAAAGAGAAGTTGTATACTAAGTTCTCTAAATGTGAATTTTGGATTCCTAAGGTATAATTTCTCGGCCATGGAAAGAGGAGTTTTATGCCAAATTTTGCTCAAGTTTGCAATTTTGGATTCAAAAGTTACTCCTCTGGCTCACATAATTAACAACCATTGTATTCGATGTGACCCCGCCAAGATACGAACCCTTTAAAGATTAGACATCTCCTAAGGACACACACACACACACGGGTGGTCTTGTTGGCTCACTACGAAGATTCATCGAAGGATTTTTGAAAATCGCCAAGCCAATGACCAAGCTTACTCAGAAGAAGGTTCATGTTCGTTTGGGGCGACAAACAAGAAGCAGCGTTTTAACTGTTGAAGCAGAAGTTGTGTAGTGCGCCAATTCTGGCTTAACCAGAAAGAAGGCGATAGTTGTCTTTTATCGCATACTGCATGCTTCAATCAAAGGTTGGGGCCTGTACTTTGTTGATTGCAACAAGATACAGGTGAATTCTTATGCATACACTAGCCATTAAAAATCCATGAGAAGAACTATACGACTCATGATTTGGAACTTGGAGCAGTAGTGTGTCGCTCTTAAAGAGTTATGGAGACACTAATTGTTGTACAGATATAAGGAATAAATAAGAAAAGATGAAAATTACTAAAAATAACAAAAAAAAGCATAGATAATTAAAAGAATGAGTAAAAGGAAAATATCAGAAAAAATAAAGAGATTATATAAATGAAGAACAAACTAAAGCCAAGTGTACGGTGTTCACTAATCATAAAAGTTTACAACACATTCTTAATCAGAAAGAGTTGAACATGAGGCAACGTCGTTGGTTAGAGTTGCTCAGTGATTACGATTTTGTGAGATTACGTTATTAAACAACGACAACACAACACATACCAACCAACAACTACCACCCCACACACCACACACACACACACACACTAAACACAACAAAACACACTCACACACATACCAACCACCACATCATCACAACAAACCTCACACACACACCACCAACAATCAAACAAGCAACATCACCACAACACACACACACCAAACCACCAACAAACACTCACACAAACACCAACACACACACCCACAACACAACACAACACACACACTCAACATACAACACCAACACACAACACACAACAAAACAACAACAACCAACACACACACACCACACCACAACACACAAACCCACAACCACACACACAAACACAACACAAACACAACCAAGCACACACAAGACACACCACACACACCACCACAACAAACAACAAACCAATCACACACCACACCAAACTCCACCACAACACACAAAAACAACACAACACAACCCCCCAAAACCAGACAAACCACACCAACACAACAAAACACAACAAACAAACACAAACCACAGACAAACACCACACCACATAGCACAGCACAAGGCACACAACAACACCCACAAACAAACACACACACACACAACCAATCACCAACACCAACAACACAAGCAACATCACACACACACACACCACAACTCATCACACACAACACCCCCCCATAAAAAAAAACACAACACAATCACCAACCACAACAACACACCAACCAACACATCACAACACTCACACAAACCAACAATCATCATCACATCACACATCCACATCACACAGACACACAATCACACAAACACACAAATCACACAAACACCAACCCACACACACCACCACAACACACGACACAAAAACACACAACACAACAACACATCACACAACACACACACAACACACACACCAAAACACACATCACAATCACACACCAACACAACAACCAACAAACACCAAACACCAACACAACACACATACACTACACCACACACAAACAACACAACAAAACTAATCAAAACACACACACAAACCACACACGACAACACAAAAACACACCACACACATCACACAACAACAACCACAACAACACACACACAATCACTCCCCAAACACACCACCACACCATCACAACAACCAAACCCCTAAAATCCACCAAAACACAACATAAGCAACACACACAGAACAACAACACACATCACACATCAAAACAAACTACAGAAAACAACAAGAACCCACAAAATCAACACCACAACAACCACCAACATAACTCACACAACAACACCACACAGACCACACCAACAAAACATCCACCACACAAAACAAACACACACACAAACAATCTCACACACACAGATCACCAAAATCAAAAAACACACACAACAAAAAACCCACAAATCACACCAGCAACAGCTAATTAAAACTAAAAACGAGTATATAGCTGTTGTGAATAGTAAAAATACTATTCATCGCAGAATATCAAAAACTTGAAAATGTAATATTTTGATCACTCGTCTTACTACGAAGACGTGGACGTAAGAAACGCGAGCAACGGACTTAAAACGACCAAATTAGGTCATTTTTACGAAAAGTATATTTATAAACGTTTTCACTTTATAAATATTATTTTACTAAAACGATTAGTCGGTGATTATGCTATATAGAATATTGAGTGGTTATCAAAGTGCTATAATACTAGGGAGTTTCATAATGAGGCCTCTTCGGATGGCGTATCGACGAGTTGTTGGATTTACGATTTAAAGTGTCCTAACTCCTCGTACGTCATGTCATGACCTCTTTAATTATGATAGCCCGAACGATAGTACGATGTAACAACTATAAGATTATATTCAATGTTATTAATTAAAGTACTCGGTACTTATACGACCTTAATTTAAATAGGTTGCATCTATCGTCTTGCGTGACGTTTTATCTGTGATTATTTGGACTATCTGTACTCAAGGTGAGTTCATAGCCCCACTTTTTACAGTTTTACTGATTTACTATTATTTGGGGTGAAAACATGCTTTGTTTTATAAATTGGACGCAAGTGTTTAAAGTATATTGATTATGTGTTTGCCTAAGTAGCGATAACCCTCCTGAGCCCATTATCATGAACTGTCAATTGCATAGATGTAGTTGTTAATTGCATTATGTGAGCGCGAATGTTATAAATAGATCTATTGGGATTAACCTCCCCGTTTGGGTGATTAGCTATCACCGGGAACGAACGTTGACCATGTCGGACTTGGATGTTGCGGGTTACAACATCTGTACGGGCAAAATAACTGCTAAAATAGCAAATATAGGTTGAGCTTCAGTGTCATGAGCTTAGTGCAACAGTAATCTGGTTTTGTGATTGTTGGCATATGTTGTAACATCACGGGAAAGTCTTGCGGTCCTGCATAATTTAAATACATAAACCTATGAATTCACCAACATTTTTGTTGACGTTTTAAGCAATGTTTTCAGGAGGTCAATAGGCACGAGGTGCCAAGGATGCATTGGATTACATTTTGGATTGCACACTTAAAGATTTATGTGCATCATATTTTGGGAAATGTATTGTTGTCTTTTGTAATATTAAACAAGGAACAAGTAAAGCTTTATGCTTTTGTATTATGTCTTATAATTAAATCCAATGTATCAATTTAAACGACTTTTGTGTCGTTCTTATATATATCTTGTGCTGTTGATCTTGAAGTAACACGCCCCGGATCCTTATTCCGCTGCGACCCATTTTGGGGGTGTTACAGATTGGTATCAAGAGCCAAGGTTATAGAGAACCAGGTCAAAATGTTTTTGCTGGACTATAACCGTTTTCAAACATTGCATACATACAAAAGGGTTTTTACGGGGTATTCATATACAAATTGTTGCATTAGTCGGTTAGGCTATATACATGCATAATTGATATACGTGTTTATAATATATTACGTATATAAGGATAATAGTCTTATATTAATATACTTATATAAGTCACTTTTGATTTTTCAGTTTCGAGCATGTCGGATTCGGAAGATTCTACAGTTACGTATACTGAGATATCCAGCCCATATGAGGACCTATCTGACGTAGGATCACCAGGAGCCGAGGGACCTATTTTTCAGGATCCACCATCTTCGGATTACGTGCCTGGCCCTGAGGAGCCAGAGCAGGCACCACCTTCACCTATTTACATACCATTTGTTCCGGAGCCTGTTTACCTGGAGTTCTTACCAGTGGACGATGAGATATTCCCGGCTGAGGAGCAGCCAATGCCTGCTGCTGACTCACCTACTCATCAGTCACCAGGGTATATACCGGAGTCCGACCCTGAGGAGGACCCAGAGGAGGATGATGAGGAGGATCCAGCCGACTATCCTGCTGACAGAGGAGACAGGGATGATGAGGAGTCATCTGATGATGATGATGATGCAGAGGAGGAGCACTTAGCATTACAGTGCTTTTCAACCTTGTATACTCGATAAGAAAGTCTGGATCTTCAAATATGATGTTTGACATTACACACACCTCTTCTTCAATATTCCCATAAGAGAAAACACTTTTTTACATTCCTTTTGCATTCCACCTCAAGTCTTTAAAATGACGCATTAAGCTAAAAATTAGCTAATTGCTTTACAAATTCTTGAAACTTGGGGAAAAGACTTATTCATAGTCAATCCCTTTTTCTTATGTTGTAACCTCTTTGAGCAACCCAATCTTGGCTTTTTTATTTCTTATCATTATTCCCCTTTCATAACCATTTTATTACTGAAAACCCATTTGTGCCTATAGACCTTTTTCCATTTGATAAATCAACTAAAGTTCCAAACTTCTGGTACTGAATGTAGATGCTCTTCCATGCATAGCTTAAATTTGTCTTGCGTTACTTAAAGATAATGAATTAACTTTTTGGGTTTTTCCTATGATTAAAATGCAAGCAAACAAGGCAGTTTTGAAGTCGTTATAGTCTTGTTCTTTGTTGGAATGTTACCTATGCAAAACCTGTTCTCCATCTCTTTGACATCCTTCTTGTTTGTGTAGCTGATTGCAAATCTCTAATCACTTGATCAAGAGGATGATCTTTATGAATTCTTATAGTTAGAATATGACTGACTTGGATTGTTGTATCCAAATTGTGCATATCAGCCTCTGCACCAACATCTTCATCATTTTTCAACATATGCTATAATCTTCTTCAGTCATATTAGATCAAGTGGAAGTTAAAATGCTTGTTTTTCATAAAACAACATTAACTTCATTTATGCTAGATGCATTAAACATTATTTAGTGATGTTTTCATTATCTTTCATTCTCTTGATCAATACCTTCAACTATCTTTTTTGTATCTTCATCAACCTTCTTTCCCTATAATAACATTAAAGGTTTCGGTCATCATCTTAGAACTTCTTTGGATCTTGGGAATATGTTGGATCGACAGGTTAATAATGGTGCAAAATGTAATTTTGGACCGGTTATGTCCTCCTTTCTAGCTTGACCGTGCATTATCACTTGCTGTTTGTATCTTCAAAACATTTGACTGTGTACCTGAAAACTTTTGGCTCATAATCATTGTTTCTTGTTTGTGCATCAATATCAAATAGCCAATTGGTTTACCTACAACATTAAGTGTACTCTACTAAAACCTAATGCTACTAGTTTTCTTCACTAGCCTTGTTTACTACCTCATTGAATATTCTAAAGGCTTTACTGTTCAATGAGTATCCAACAAAAAAACCTTCATCAGCCTTACCATCAAATTTGCTTAAGTGATCTATGGTATTAAGAATGGTAACAGGACAACCAAATGGTCTCATAAAATTTACAGTTGTGTTTCTACCTTGAAATTTAGTTTCATAAGGGTCTTATTATGAGGCCTTAAATACTAAACACTATATTTGAAATCATAACAAAAGCAGTTTTAACTGCTTTGCCCAAAAAGTAGTTGGCATCTTAGTATTAATAACTTGTTTAGCAGCCTCTATTAGTGTACTATTTCTCCTTTAGCAACTCCTATTTTATTGAGGAGTTCCGCTACATATATAATCTTCAATATAACCCTTCATCTCACTATAAAACTGATTCAATCTCTTTGTTTTGTACTCAGTCTCTATTATCACATTAATCACCTTACATTGTGATCGACTATGACTTTCTATCTTCAGTATAAAGGACTTAAAAAGGCCACACCTAGACCTCATCCTTAGTATCTAGAAAGAATACCTATGTTAAAACTACTAAAATATCTGTGACAAACCAGGCAAAACATTTTTTCAATAAGACTTTTACAAATGTTTGGATCCCAAACATGTAAATATGCAACAATTGTAAAGGAGATAACTGAGTCTTCCAGAGTTCTCTGTTACTAGACTTACATGAGCTCTTTGCTACTTTCCCTACTTTGACATGCAACACAGGTGTTGATCTTTTTTCAAAAAGTTTGGAAGGTATAACCTCTTACAAAGTTGTCCTTTAAACAATTTATTTCTTGGTTTTTAAAATTTAAGTGACCTAGACTTCTATGCCAAATTTTAGATTCATTGATGTGGCTTTTGTAAAAGGCAAGTTAAACCTCTTTTTGGAACTATGTTCTTTAATTCAACATATACATCTTGTTCTTTATAGGAAACCTCCTAGTAAAACTGGACTTTCAATAATTAACTTATGTTAGAGATTAAAACAATAAATTTAGTGTCATTAAAAGAAAACTATTCTTATTTTTCAAACATTTGTGAGAAACTAAAGAGATTTAAACTTTAACTCTATCCATTAAAGTAAACATTTTCAAAAATCTAAAATACAAGTTTTAATGTGCGTTTCCTATAATTGTCCCTCCTTGGGGTTCATCTAAAGGCTTAACATATCCTCCATATATCTCTTCCAAAGTCTATATGATAGTCATATTCCTGTCAGTTGTGCCTGAGCATCAACTAATTCAATCACTCCTTGATCTGTACAAAATCATTTGTGGATTTTGCTCTGACTCATTAGATAAGAAAATCAGTATCTTTTGGGGACCCAGCCATAATGACTTGGATCTTCACTGGTGCCATCAATATAATCAAACTTCTTTTGGTTGATTGATGCACAGTTGTTATTTAGAAACTGGTCTAAAACTTTAGTCTTTGGTTTCACAAACCCACCCAACAAGCTGATGGCCTTAAACAACATAACATTATTTCCCTTAACATGGCATAACTATCTGCTTTTGTCCTAACCGGTATTAACATTTTTATCCTTAAACTGTATTAACCCTCCTGATTTAAAACTACTGTTTTTAAATGTTGTATTTTATGATTATGGGCATCTTAAAAGTTAAATTTGTTGTCTTTTTAGAAAGTTATGTAATTGGCTCTAAAGAAGATTCAATGTTGTTTTTAAGTTTGTGTCCGGCAACATTAACTTGTCTAGTCAGTTTTTTATTTATAACTTAGAATGACTTCATTAGTACTGCTTTTGGAACCATGTTCTTTTTCAGCACAGGGAGTAAGTCTTTTCTTTTTAGGCAATGTTTTGATGATTCACCCTTTGACCATTGTTTCCAAAAGGTTTTACATCTTTGTTTTTGAAACTGTTTATGATGTTATTGCAGTCAACCTGCAATGATCAAAACTTCCACACATATAAACTAGGCCCTTTTTAAACATCTCCAAATTCGCTTCTAGTCTTTGAGACATTTCAATTGTTCTTAATTTCGTTGATTGCCGCTTGGACTGTGAAGTGTTTTGCTTATGTTTCTCAAATTGTTTAATAGGTTTTCATAGTACGTTTTCTTCTTATGTGCTTAGTTTGACAAAACTCTATCTAGCAAAATTAATGTTTTAGATAAAACTTTTTTCTTCTTCAGTTTTAGTTGAGACACATTTTCATCCTTACTTTTTGACAACCCATCTTTCAATAATTGGAGAATCATTAGACTTCCTAACTACCTTAGATACTTCTTCATCAGACATTCTGTTCTCAACTACAGGCTTATTAACAAACTCATCTAAACCAGTAAAAGACAAGTTAGGTGTTGGAGGCATGAAGTTTCCTATGTAGGGAGGTGGAACTGTATTATATCCTAAGCCTTTCTTGTAGTTGTCAACAATCTGACTTTCTATGAGTTTGTTTAAGCTTTTAGATGCTATTTTCAAATTTGTATACATAAATTGAATTACATCTTTTTTCTTTTAAGTATTTCTCGCTTTTCCTGGAGCTATCTGGATAGCTTATATCATTACATTCAATTTTAATTTAGACCTTTAGATCTTGTGATTAAATAGAACTCATTTGCCTTATAAACTTCATGTTTCTCTTCTTACTAACTCTAATCCTGACTTATAAGCTGAACCATTACTTAGACTTCTTTAAAATCCTTTATGTAAGTTGATCATATTGAGATTTAAGGTTTCAACATTTTTCAAACAAGATTTGAACTATTTGAATTGTTAGATACTCTGAGTCAAAGCATGGAAGATGAGTAAGCCATGAGTGCATTAATATAGGTTCCTTCTCTACCTGTCATGTCCAGTAATATCCACTAAGACCTTCGCACTTGACACCAAGATGTAGAAGTAGATTTTCATACAGCACAATCCTTCTTGTGCTTCCTTGTTCTTGTCATAGTATTGATTTCCTTAGAGTCTGCATTCTTTGCAAAATTGTCCATTCTTTGTGGCAGTTGTAGCACTCCACTTTAGACTTATCAAAGCCAACAAACTCATTTGTTATTGATAGTAAGCTTCCTACCCGTATTCTTCAAAAACCTTCTAGCCTTCATAGTCAACATAGCCATTTGCCATCTCAAATCCATCTCTTCTAAATCATCTGATAGATTTGTTGCAAGTCCTTATGTGCAAGTTGAGGATTATTTGGCTGACTAGCAAGGAAGGCACAAATAACAACATCACTCAAGTTGTCAATATTAGAAGTATTAACTTGAGTATTAGCAACAGAAACTCCATTAGCAATATTAACTGCTTGAGCAGTACTAATAGCTTTATTAGTGCTGCTATTGTTGTTATTTGAAGAGGACACAAAAGCCATGTTTTGTGTGCTTGAACTTGAGCTAGACATCCCTTTGACTTCTGTTTCATACACCTTAAGGTTGTTGTAGATATCATTCATGCTCATTGTATCTAAATACATTTTTATTCTCACACAACATGCATATGTGTTCCAACACAGGTGACAAATTCTTAATAGCTTCTGGTTCACATCTTCTTGTGAAATCGTTTCTCCCAAAAGCTCCAACTGACTCACAAGCTTTTGAAGCCTATCAAAAGTTTGATCAAGCATCTCTGAGCTTGGAGCAGTAAAGTAGGTCTTAGGATGATGTACCGCCTAAGTCTTAAGAATGATATACCGCCTTAAGAGAAGAAATCATTGCACTAAATAAATAAACCAACTTTCTAATTGGATTAATAATGGTTAATATAGTTTTCTTATATTTGGCTCGACCGCTCTTTTATCTTTTGTTTATTTGCATGCTTGAGTTAAAGTACCTGGAATTTATTGTAGTCACCAACCAAACCGTGCCAGTCTCTCATGCTGAAAACCCCCTTTTTTCCGTCAGAATTAGGATTAAGACTGACATAGGTTTAGAATAGGATATAATTAACATAGATTAGATAACCAAGATATTAATTAAATTGATAGATTTAACCTCGCTTCAAGTGTTCGACACCCTACTTACCCTAAAACTACTACCGATCGGGTACACTGCCCATTAAAATGTTGTTTGCGGTTTAGTCAGCAAAATATAAATTTAAAACTTAAATCAATTAAATATACACCACACAACGACACATAAAGTTTTTGGCGCTATTGCCGGGGAGTGAAAATTAATCTTGATTTTTATTTGATATTTTAGTTTTTAACATTAGATTAGATCTAACCCTTAGGATTAGTGTAATTTAGATTAGTGTATATTCTTGTATATTCTATAATATTTGTATATTTGTCTTTAATTGTTTGCTTGTATATATTTATTGTTTGCGCATTTAATTATTTTGCTAAAACACTGTTCTGGTGGATAGACGAATACGGCGTATCCACTTCCATCGGATACGACGTATCCAACTTTCTGTCGAATATAGCGTATTCATTCAACTGATTAATACGGCGTATCCACTTCCATTGGATACGGTGTATCGACCATCTGGAATAGAAACTGATTCCTATTGATTTTCGTGCAAAAAAATTTTCTATCTTTCTTCGGAGAAAATCTTACTGATTGTTTATCCCTTGTTACAGGTAGTGCATGACAAGGAGTTCTACAAACGAACTATTCATACCTTACAAAGAACCTAAACAAGAATTTTGATCATCCAGGAGACACTTCAAGTCACTAAGTCTTGACGAATTGAGATCACCTGATTTCAATTTATTTTCTGACCAAGAATACTCGAAGGAAGAAGAAGCGGAAGCAATGGCTGAAACCATGGAGCAATACATGAGCAAGACCCGAACGGACTATTGATCAGGAGTTTCTAGGCCTAAGGTTGAGGAAAAAGATAGTTTTGAAATGAAAGGCCAATTTCTTAAGGAGCTTCAAGAAAACACGTTTAGCGGTTCGGATAATAAGGATGCAAACGAACACATTGAGAAAGTTCTCGAAATTGTTGACTTATTCCATGTTCCTAACATCACTGTGGATCAACTAATGCTACGATTCTTCCCTATATCCTTCACCGAAGCCGTAAGTCGTTGGCTAAGAAACGAACCAACTGGTTCGATCAAAACTTGGGAAGATCTTAAAAGTAAGTTTTTAAACAAATATTGCCCACCTGGTTGAACTACGAAGGAAATGGAGGAAATCAACAACTTTCAGCAAGAACCAAATGAAACCCTTTATCAAGCATGAGAGCGCTTTAAAGAACTCTTGATAAAGTGTCCTCAATACTATTTGACTGAGATGCAGGAGGTAATTTTGTTCTACAATGGGTTGGATTTTCCAACACGACAGATTCTTGACTCAAGAGGTGCCGTTCCAACTAAGACAGCTGCTGATGCTATAAAGGCCATCTAAGAAATGGCAGAATACCTCAAAAATGGCACAATGGAATATCTAGAGGAATAAGTACTGAGACTTCTGACGGACTGGCTGCTATACAAGCACAACTGAACAATCTAGGAAGAGAGATCAAAAAGGTGAATGAAAAAGTTTATGCTGCTCAAGTAGGATGTGAACAATGCAAAGGACCCCATTACACCAAAGATTGCCCACTAAAAGAAGAAGGGAAAACCCTAGAAGAAGCTTACTATACGCAATTTGGTGGACCTTTTCAAGGTGGGGGATATAGAGCAACAGCTCCAGGATTTTACCAAAGGAACAACGCAAATCCTTCGTACCAAGAACGAAGGCAATCAATGGAAGATACCTTGAGCAAATTTATGGGAGAATCAGCAAAGAGACACGAGGAAAACTCTAACTTGATCAAAGAAATTCGAGCTTTAACAGATGTTACCATAAGGAACCAAGGAGCATCAATTAAAACATTAGAGATACAAATTGGGCAAATGAGCAAGGTACTACGGGAGAGAGGATTTGGAAGCCTACCTAGCTCGACTCAAACGAACCCGAGAGATCAAGTCAAGTCAATCTCGACTACTATTAAAGCTGATTCACACCCGATACGCCGTATTAGATCTCCCCAATACGCCGTATCCACTGGACAAAACCGTACACTCATGTACGAGACAAGACAAACGACGATTCTGTTTCCAAATCGTTTGAATGGTTACTACTGTGATGGAAAGAAGGGATCATATGGACCATAATTCTCAGAAGCTTACTCTAAAGCTTCACATATCGACGAATCCATACCCCAAAAGGAGAAAGACCCAGGGAGTTTCACTTTACCTTGCTTTATTAATAATATTTGCTTTGATAATGCCCTTGTTGACTTAGGAGCTAGCGTTAGTGTTATGCCTCTCTTGACCTACCTTAACTTAGGATTAGGCGAATTAGCTCACACTAAGCTAACAGTGGAATTAGCGGATAGGACAGTAAAATATCCAAAAGGAATTGTTGAAAACGTACTAGTAAGAATTGGTAAATTTAGTTTCCCCGTAGACTTTATAATTTTAGATATGCCCGAGGATATCAATGTGCCCTTGATCCTTGGAAGACCATTTTTGTCTACCGCCCGTGCTAAAATTGATGTTTACAAGAGAAAGATTACTTTAAGAGTTGGGGAAGAAAATATTATTTTCAAAAGTGTTAAACCTGCTAGTAGTTTAATTAAGAGGGTCTACATGCTAAGTTTAAGAGAAAGAATAGAGCTTGATTTAGAAGTTAAGCCAATGGGAGAGACTTTGGTGATTAATAGATCATTAGACCCTTTGAATGGAGATTACATCGAACTAAATGATCTAAATGAACCATTTGAGCTTAGGAGAAATCAAGGTGATGATTTAATGCCCACCATTGAGGAAGGTGAGGTAATTGAGGAATTTAGAACTAGGGATGAAGATCTTGACACTGGAATTGATGATTACCCTAGTTATTGCGACGATGATAAGAAAATCCGCATAGACTGTGCTCACAGCTTAAAGTTTTCATGCATGATAGGATTTGAATTTACACACGTCAACTTCTTCCCGCTGTTGTATGTCAATGTGATGTCCAAAAAGTTTCATAATTCTATAATAAAAGAAAAGATGGTGTACAAAGGGAATAATATTGTAGGAGCCTTAATGAACATACCTATCTTTGTTGGAACTTTTTTGTGATGACAGATTTTGTAATTTTAGAAGATATGGATGCTTATCGTGATAAAGGAATGGGCGATGTTATTTTTGGCGAACCATTTTTTAGGGAAGTTGGAATTAAAGCAAAAAGGTTTGAATGGATAATTACCCTTTACAAAGGTGATGATGAAGTAACTTACCAAATGGTGCGATCACATCCGATGTTAAACGCCACACTAATGAGCAATGCAGGGAGGTAGGTTATCAGGTTTGCACGTGATTATTCCCAACTATTCCACAACAATTATCTATAATCATATATACAGATTGTTTTAACCATATCTAAAAGAGTTCTTGTGCTTTTTAAGTATATTAAGTGATAAGTGCGGTGACCGATTTGTTTCAATAATACTGGTTTGGAGTTTGTGGTATAATCACCTAGCTTCCAATTGGATCTCTTATTTGACTAGATTATCTATTATTTGGGCATAATCGTGGTCACCAAAACTCCACCTGTAATGACAAAAACAAGGGTTACATGATAGTCAAGGAATAATCTAATTAAACCTTAATCTAACCAGGAAAACAAAACATTAATAAACATTAGTAATTACATAAATAGGCCAACACTTTAAGTGCTTAGTCGGGTACATGGTAACAGAATACACTCAAAAAAATAAAGAAATCATAGATTGAATAACTCATAATTCTTACAGTTATTTGTATTTGATGATTAAATAAATAAGTATAGTAAGTGTGATCTCCCTGGACTCCAAGGTTGGAATTCTTTGAAGGTTTTTTTGATGGCCTTTGTCGCTCCCAATTGGCTGTGGAGGAAGTGATGTTGGAATAGCTTGAATGAGGCCTCTATTTATAGGCATTGAACATGTTACGGCGTAACCAATAAAGGTGTTATGCCGTAACTGTGACACCCCGCAAATTTCCGTTTAATATTTTAGCAGTTACCGGTCGATAATTTGAATTTTTAAAGGTTCGTTTAACTTTTACGTTCAATCGGGAAGTTTTCCCGTATCTAAGAATCGTCTCAGGAAGCGAACCAGGACACCAAACGTTGTAGTATTTTGATAATATTCACGTTTTTATATTTTAATGCAATATTAAAAATTCATAAAATTTGGTGATATTGTTACTCGTTTTCATTATTCGCGTGCTACGTGTTTTTATTATTGATCATATGTGACAACGTTAGGATCCAGGAAATTTTTATATCTCCTATACACCCATCTTACTCTTGCATGCGTGGAGTACCACTCAATGGTCCATCTTTTAGCTTCTTGCAATAAAAATACCACCAGCATGCATGCATGGGATACCATATTTTTGGAATTTTGATTCATATAAGCACATCAAGACATCATGTGACTAGTTTTCCACCTTTATCGAACCTATTTGGTGGATCAAATTTAGGTCCCCTCTTGGTCCTTGGCTTCTAGCCCAACGCACACACAAGCACACACACTCTTGGTGTGTGAAATTTTGTTCTTATATAATACATGCATATCTCATTCATTCTTTCATTATACACAGACACAAAGTTTTGAGTTTTCTCTCTTCTTTCTTGCTCTCTTGTTCGAACCACCTCACACACACATAAACTCATAATTTTCTCAATCTTGATCAAAAACCTTTGAAGATGTTGTTCATGGTTAATACTTTATTGTATTCGGGTTAGTTATAAACAATGTTTGGGTTGTTTCTAGTCATCAATCATCCTTTTAAACCTCTTCTTTTTGTAAGTCTCTTAATCATTTTAAAACTTGTACTTTCAAGATCATCTTGATGAATTAAACTGTTGTTCAAATTATTTGTAAAAAATCTATGTTTTTAAAACTACATTAACTTAAAAGGATATCATTTGGTTCGAAAATAATAAAAGGAAATATAAGGAAAGTATAGTTTTGTGATCGTGGTTATTTTCGTGTAATCAAAATGGTATGTTATAGCTTATTTATATTCGGCTTATATAATAAGCTTTTGGAAAAGCTTATTTTGATTTATTGAGCTTAATGGGCTTATGTTGTTATTTTCCAGCCCCCACAACTAGGAAAGGGAGAAGAAGTATTTGTTTAGCTTATTTTGTTTCGGATTACATTAGTTAGCTTATTCTCTAGCTTATTTTGAAAGGACAAATGGTAAACTTATTTCGGCTTAACAAATAAGCTCGGATATGGCTTATTGGGCTTTTAGCCGCGTCCCACAACCAAGGCCCAACACCACGAGCTTATTTTTGAGCTTATGTGGTTCGGCTTATTATTGCTTGGCTTATTGTGAGCTTATTTAATAGCTTATTATTAAGTCGCGTGTTTATTATTTAATGTTTTGCTTATCGGACTATATGGATAAGTAAAACTATATTTTTGGACTTAACGGGCATTCGGCTCCAACATAAACGCAATACAACAAGGCGGTAAAGACTACGGTGTATTTATCTTATTACATAAGTTCATGAATAGCTTATTTGTTACGTGTAGACCTTTCCGGCACGCTATACGTTTAACTCATTTTGAACGTTGGACGTTACGAATAATAATATTAGGCTTATTGGGCCTAAAAGCCCAATAAGGGTCCGAATGGTCTTTTGATAACTTATAAAAAGAGATTTGATGATGTATAGGTTGTGATTATGAAAAGTGAATTAAAAGTGATTTGAAAATGGTTTTTAATAAAGTCTACGACTTTGGAAAAATGTGTAAACACGAACGGGTCATGCCAAAATTTTTATAAATTATTATACTTAGTAAATACTAGAAAACGCACATGATAAAACTAGATATACAAGAATTTAATAAAGTGCCGAACAATATATATATATATATATACAAAAGTATATAAAATATATATTTTTACTTAGACATTTATATGTATATAATATTAGTATACATACTATTATTTACTCGTTTTACTTACGAAAACATTTTGACTATTATACGATCACAAGCTTTAATTTTTGTAAACATATTAACAAAAGTACACTAGTATATGCTTATGCATTATCCGTAATTCGTTACTACTCCGATATTAAACCAAATCCTCATTTCATATGTTGTCTTTGTGAACCGTCGTTCGTTATCGTGTGATTTTATTCTAGACTATTCTTCTTCAATTCACCAATCAAGTGAGTTCTTACCACCCCCCACTCTTTACTTCGTTTTGAATAATTATTTTATAACTTGGGGTGAGAAACATTGCTTGCTTTTAAAATTGGACACAAGTATTATACATGAGAAATTCCCCGTTTACGTGCTGCCTAAGTAGCGTTTAGACCACTATTGCCTGAATTATCATGAACTGTTAATCACCTTTAACTGACTGGCTGGTTAAGTGAGCGCGCCAGAGTTTCGACCCAATCACACTACCTACCTGATGATGAATATAATAGATATATTGGGCTAATTATCGCCCTATCGCGGGTATAATGCACTTACTAGTTCGAGTTTGCCAATAACTAACGGATATATGTCATGTCAAAACTAGTTAGGTGGTCTTTGGTCGGACACCTGAAGGGAAAGGCTTTATAGCACTGTACATGCTATCTTTCAGTATTAGCTTCAATGTCATGAGCTTAGTGCAACGTAAATGCCTTTTTATGTGAAGTTGTATCTCCTATAACTGTCACATACGTTTTGATAATCTTGTGGTCCACTTTCAATAAGTTTGAACTAAACCTATGAATTCACCGACTTTATGTTGATGTTTTAAGCTTGTTTTTCTCAGGTGCTTAGCATGGATGTTGTTGCTTGACTTACGTGAAGTCTATTTGCCCAGACCGGTTTTTCCAGAAAGAAATTTTATCTATGTTTTAAATCCGTTGTTGAAACTTTTTTAAGCTTCGCATTTTAACTTTTGTATCTTTTAAATTTGATCGATGCAAAACTTATTAATATTTTGAATTTATGCAATGGTGTTTATTTTTAAAACGTACCCTTAGAGGTCGTTCTTTATAGGGAACCAGATTGGTATCGGACGGGACGCTATTTGGGGGTGTGACAGATTGGTATCAAGGGCCAAGGTTATAGGGAACCAGGTAGTATAAACTAGGTCTGGTCTATAACCAGTATGTGATCCTACGTTATTATACGTGCCTTAAGTGATTGTACATATCTGTAATTATGTTTATGTACTTTTTTAATTAAATACTAAGTAAAACTATATTACTTAATTATTATTGAATTCTTTTCGCGGATTACTTTCATCCCGAGGTTTATTCATTCAAATCATTCATCTAATAATGCAATCATTTACCATTCATTCGTTCATTCAGTTACCATTGATCATTCTTTTTTCTCGAATCTTGCATGGCCTTGGTATAAAAGGATATTTTCTATCTAAACAATCTGCTTGGTCAGGTCATGGCTTTCCTGTTTATCTCAGTTCATCAGATTCGTTGAGGAGAGTGTGGGGACATCTACTGGATGTGTTAATTCTTGTTGGGTTATCTATCCTACCATATCCCTGACACTACACATTCTGTGATCTCCACCTACTACCATATTGAATACCCATGATACCTATTGTTTCACCACTATACACCATCACTGATTATACACACGCATACCTGATGATTCCCCGCATCTTGATACGCGATTTGTTCCATCTGGACCGTACATAAGATCATACACCAATACCAGCTACTTCACCATTTCTTTCATCGACCGATGATTCTTCAGACAGTGATATACTTGATACACCACCATTACCTACCCATGGTACACCATTCACTGAGACTACCCTTTCTACCTAGAGTTCACCTGTTGCATCTGGTGCACTTCGACATTGAATCATGGTTCTTGCACCTGGGCAGCCTATTCCTCATGGTCGACCGTACCGCTACCATCTTAATGGGCCGATACACATGATGAATGCGAGGAAGAGGGTTAGACCGTTACCTACTCACTGTCTTGTTGTGAGACATTCAGTTCATTACTCTTCTTTAGATCATTTTTCTTTAGATGATTCTTCGAGGGATTCATCATCGAGTTCATCATCAGAGACTTCTTCGGATTCTTCTGCGGATGCTTTATCTGATTCTGCATCTAGTCGTTCATCTTCTGATCATTCAATACCCACACCATCTTTGGGTATGAGACCTAGTCATCATTTATGTTCATTGCAGTTACCTGTGTATTCATCGATTCATCTGCTGCTATGTCTGACAGACCATCTTATGATTTCTTCTTATGCGATGTCCTTCTCGCAAGAGGAGTACGTTAGATCCCATTGCTGCATCCTGTATACCATTTTCTTCACCTACCCTTGGAGCTTTATCTTATGCATGTGCTGTCCCTTTTCCATCACCTAAGAGGATTAGGTTTCCTGAGACAGCTACAGATTTATAGGGTTGTTTAGAGGATAGTTTTGAGCCATATGTACCTAGAGAGGCTGGATTGGGAGTTGACTTTGAGGATTAGAGTTCTGAGCCATCTAGGTGTAGAGGGACTGATTTAGAGATGGTTGTTGATGTTGTGAGGAGTGATGGCATTGATATTGACCCTGAGATTCAGGCAGAGATTAACGAGTGTATCGCTTATGCGGATGCTCTTAGAGATAGAGGGATTCATGCTAGAGTTATAGTTGAGGCTATTGATCGAGAGGAGATTGAGACGAGTATGAGAGGCCCAATTGAGGTTGGAGTGGATACAGTTACTCACCCAGTGGTAGCTGATGATATCCCTGAGCCTGCTCAAGAGGGAGCTGTAAAGGTCATGTATGAGACTTGGGAGATTTGGTACAGAGATTTCATGATCATACTGAGGAGATTCTGATTAATCGTGTTCAGGTTATTGAGAGTGTCCAGAGGGATCAGGGACACAGGATCGTAGTGACAAGACAACAGAGTATTGATCTGTTGGAGAGGATCCGAGAGCTGGAGCAGGATAATATGAGACTTAGAGACATGATGGATGTGCGAGTCAAAGGTTGCCCGGTCCTTAGCGTATCGAGTTGCGTGTTCAGAGAGAGATGAGACAGATTTAGCATTTCAGATTTTATGATCGCATGAGGATTGCTAGGCTTGAGGCATGTGCCAGAAGGCATTTTGGGCTACCATTCTTAGATTATTCCTTGAGTATCTTAGTGTTGACCTAAAGAACCTAGTAGTAACTAGTTATTAGGGATTTCTAAATCCTATATTTTTGAACCGTGTTGTAACCATTAGTATTGATGATATGAAATCTAATGTTACCATTATATGTTCAATAATCTTAACTTAATGATATATTTTCTTTTGCTTATTGTATATTGCATTATTACTAAATCGTGGCATTATCATGAAGTTATTATGATTTTGTATTTCCGTATAATAATACTTGCTATTTTATTCGAACCCCGTTAACAATCTCGTATCACCACGAAATTTCATTGTGTTGTGTATTGTTATGCTTTAAGACAATGCCTAACACCCGATCTAGAGCATCAAGGACACGTGAAGGAATTAACGAGCAAATTTATAGCCAAATGGCAGGAGCATTGGGAGCTCGTACCACTGCCAGGAACCTTGAACCCCTTATGAGAGACGAGGGTGGTCAAGAGGAAGTAAATGGAAATGGAGGAAATGGAAATGGAGGAAATGGAAATGAAGGAAATGGAAATAAAGGGAATGGAAATGGAGGAAATGGAAATGGTAATGGGAACGGAGGAGGAAATGGCTATAACTTTAGAGGATTTGTGCCTGCTCGAGAGTGCACATATCAAGACTTCCTAAAGTGCCAGCCACTTAGCTTTAATGGGATGGAAGGAGTTGTTAGGTTAACTCGTTGGTTCGAGAAGATGGAAACGGTGTTCCACATTAGCAACTGTCCAGAGAAGTACCAAGTGAAGTATGCTTCGTGCACGCTTCTGAACAGTGCATTGGCATGGTGGAACACCCATAAGAGAACAATTGGGATTGAGGCCGCCTATGCCATGAGTTGGGCAGAACTTATGAATTTGATGACAGAAGTGTGTTGTCTAAGAAACGAGGTTCAGAAGATGGAGACCGAGTTGTGGAATTTGGTTGTGAAAGGAAATGACTTGACTGCTTACACCAGAAGATTTCAGGAAATTGGTGTTTTTTTTTTGGTACTAGAATGGTGCCTAAAATGAGGAGGACAAAGTTGAGAGATTCGTTGGAGGTTTGCCTAACAATATTCAGGGGAATGTAATCGCTGGTGAACCCACTAAACTTTAAGATGAAATTCATGTTTCCAACAACCCGAGAGACAATCGGGGGCAATAACCAGTTTTCAAGTGACAAAATGTTGGAGGCCAGAATGTGGCAAGAGCTTACACGGCTAAGAACAATGAGAAAAATGGGTATGTTGGATACTGCTTCCTACTTCAAAAGTGCAAGTTGCACCATGCAGGGCCGTGCTTGTACTTGAGATGTGGAAATTAAGAGAGTTCGCGTCAAATAAACTAGGGATTGTACGACTGCAGTTACTCCAAACACTTAGAGAGCTCCAGTTGGGAATCAGCCAGGTATTGTTTGTTATGAATGTGGAAGGCCAATACATTTTAGGAAACATTGTCCTAAGTTGAGAAATCAGAACCATGGAAACAAGACTGGAAACAAGAATGGAAACAAGACTGGAAACCAGACTCGAGGTAATGAAGCTACGGCAAAGGCTTACGCTATTGGAGGAGGAGGAGGAGAAAACCCTAATTCCAATGTTGTCATGGGTATGTTCCTTCTCAATAACTGTTATGCTTCTATGTTATTCGATTCTGGAGCTGATAGGAGTTTTATGTCGTCTACCTTTAGTGCTTTGCTTGATGTTGCACTATCCACTTTAGACACTAGTTATGCCATAGAGCTTGCCAATGGAAGAATTTTAGAAACAAATGTTGTCTTTAGAGGCTGTACGCTAGGATTATTAGGTTATTCGTTCGACATAGATCTAATGCCCGTAGAACTTGGCAGTTTTGACGTCATCATTGGTATAGATTGGTTGGCGAAATACCACGCGTTGATCGTTTGTGACGAGAATGTTGTCTGTGTCCTTAGACTGAGATGAGATGAGTGTTGATAATCTCGAGGTGATGATTGTGTCGGCAAATGGTAAGTCGAGCTGAATTATTCATATCATGTACGAAAACCCAGAAGTATCTACAGAAGGGATGTCAAGTTTATCTAGCGCAATTTACATCCAAGAAGACTGAGGACAAGTCAAAGCGAAGCCGGCTTTGTTGAGTGGGAGTTGCCCCATTCGTGGTATGGAATTTCTGGAAGTCTTTCCAGAAGACTTGCCTGGGCTATCGCCTACTCAACAAGTTGAATTTCAAATCGACTTAGTCCCTGGTGTTGCACCTGTAGTACGAGCCCCGTACCGATTAGCACCAGCCGAGATGCCAGAGTTATCCACTCAGTTGCAAGAACTTTCTGATAGAGGATTTATAAGACCCATTCCTCACCCTGGGGAGCTCCGGTTTTGTTTGTCAAAAAGAAAGATAGATCTTTTTGGATGTGTATCGACTACCGTGAACTAAACAAACTTATTGTGAAGAACCGATACCCACTTCCGAGAATCGTCAATTTGTTTGATCAACTACAAGGTTCAAGAGTCTACTCTAAGTTCGACCTGAGATCTGGTTATCACCAACTTAGAGTTCGTGAGGGAAGACATTCCTAAGACTGCATTTAGGACTCGCTATGGTCACTACGAGTTCCAAGTAATGCCGTTTGGTTTGATAACACACCGGCAGTATTCATGGATTTGATGAATCGGGTATGCAAACCGTATCTGGATAGATTCATGATTGTATTCATCGACCGAGATTGGGCGTCACCCAAGACACCAACCTAGATTCATCAATTCCTAGGTTTGGCCTATTACTACCGATGATTTATCAAAGCTTTCTCAAAAATCGCTAGGCCTATGACGAAGTTGACTCAGAAAAGCATGAAGTTTGATTGGGGAGAAAAGGCAAAAGCTGAGTTTTAGTTGTTGAAACAGAAATTGTGTAGTGCACCGATTTTGGCTCTACCAGAGGGAAATGAGAACTTCGTGGTATATTGCGATGCCTCGCATAAAGGGTTGGGCGCAGTTTTGATGCAAAAGGAGAAGGTCATAGCTTACGCATCCCGCCAACTTAAGGTTTATGAGAAGAACTATACCACACACGATCTAAAGCTTGGTGTAGTAGTGTTTGCTTTAAAGATGTGGAGACACTATCTGTATGGTACAAAGTGCGTTGTGTTCACGGATCACAAGAGTTTATGCAACGAATTCTCGATCAGAAGGAGCTGAACATGAGAAAACAGACAGGGTTAGAGTTGTTGAGCGACTACGATTGTGAGTTTCGATATCACCCAGGAAAGGCGAACGTGGTGGCTGATGGCCTGAGTCAAAAGGAAAGAAGTAAGCCGCTATGAGTTCGGGCCTTAGTTATCACTATAGGGTTAAACTTCCCCTAAGCAGATTTGATTGCTCATGGAAGCCAAGAAAGAAGATAACTTCATCAACGAAGATTTGCATGGCATGATTAACAAGCTAGAACCTCATGCTGATGGACCATTATGTTTGAACAATCGAAGTTGGATTCCGTGTTTTGGTGACCTGATAGCTTTGATTATGCATGAGTCTCATAAGTCAAAGTATTCCATCCATCTTGGATCGGATAAGATGTACTAAGACCTTAAGAAGCTGTATTGGTGGCCCAACGTGAAAGCAGAAATTGCCACCTATGTTAGCAAGTGTTTAACGTGTGCCAAGGTTAAGATAGAATATCAAATTCGTCTAGTCTGTTGGTTCAATCATAGATCTCCCACAAATGAACTGGAGAACATAACGATGGACTTTGTGACTAAATTGCCAAAGACGGCAACCAGTCAAGACACGATTTAGGTAATCGTTGATCGTCTCACTAAGTCTACTCATTTCTTGCCTATGCGAGAAGATGATACGTTAGAGAAGTTGACGAGACAGTACTTGAAGGAAGTAGTCTCAAGGCATGGAGTACCAGTTTCGATCATCTCTGATCGCGATGGGAAATTCACTCACAATTTGGATACTCTTAATAATAAAGCATTAGGTACTCGATTGGATATGAGTACAACTTACCATCCACAGACCGATGGTCAGAGTGAGAGAACCATTCAGACGTTGGAGGACATGTTACGTGCCTGTGTACTCGACTTTGGAAAAGGTTGGGATAGACATTTACTAATTTGGAATTTTTGTCCGTACAACAAAATTACCAAACCCCGGAATTAAGGCTGCACCATTTGAGGCGTTGTATGGGCGCAACTGTCGATCACCTATCAGCTTGGGCTAAAGTTTGAGATAGATAGTCACTTGGCCCTAGATCATCCACGAGACTACTAGAAATCGTCAAATCAAGAGCCGTATCCAAGCTGCCTGTGACCGTTAAAAGAGTTATGCTGACGTAAGACAGAAACCCCTTGAGTTTCAAATAGGAGATAAGGTCATGCTGAAAGTGTCACCATGGAAAGAGGTGATACGCTTTGGTAAACGGGGAAAGTTGAACCCTCGTTATATTGGACCTTTAAAGATCATAGACAAGTAGGAACCGTTGCCTACCGACTTGAACTCCCAAAGCAGTTAAGTAGAGTTCATAGTATGTTTCACGTCTCGAATTTGAAGAAGTGCATGGTTGATGAATCTCTTGCTATACCGTTGAATGCAATCTAAATCGATGACAAACTCCACTTCATCGAAGAACCAGTCGAGATCATGGACCGTGAGGTCAAACGTCTAAAGAAGAGTTGTATTCCGATTGTCAAAGTATGCTGGAACTATAGGAGAGGTCCTGAGTTCACCTGGGAGCGTGAAGATCAAATGCAAAAGAAGTACCCTAATCTTTTCCTAATTTTTGCGCCTGTGGCAGGTGCTACGTCGTAAGCTTTGAGGACAAAGCTCTTTTAACGGGGAGAGGATGTGACACCCTATAAATTTCCGTTTAATATTTTAGCCGTTACTGGTCGCTAATTTGAGTTTTTAAAGTTTCGTTTAACTTTTACGTTTAACCGGGAAGTTTTCTCGCAATTTATCTGAGAATCTTCGCCGGGAGTGAACCGGGACACCAAACATTGTAGTATTTTGGCAATAGCCACGTTTTTATATTTTAAGGTAATATTTAAAATTTCATAATTTTTGGAGGTACCGTTATTCATTTCGTTACTTGCGTGAATCGTGTTTTATTTAAAATGTAAGCATTTGCATGGAAGGTCTTGGAAATTACAAAATCAAACCAGAGCACCTAGCATCCCTTAAATATTAAAAATTTTTGGTCCCCCATCCGTTTGTCCTTGTTATAGCGTCCAAACAAATACCATGTGAACCAAAGATGCCAATTTGAATTCAAAAATCAATAAGATAAGGTTTACAACTCATGTTTTGTCCTAGCTTGAATGTGATTGGGAGATCATTTTGGTCCCCTCTCTTCCTCTTGTCCTATTACACACACACACTCAAACACACTAATATGTGTGTGAAGTAAACTTTGCATTACTTATACCAAATTACTTCTCATTTTCTCATTCATAAAACACACACACTAAATATTGAGCTTTCTCTCTTCTCTTTTGCTCTCTCTTGTTCGAACCACCCAAGACACACACACACACTCATAATTTTCCAATCTTGATAAAAAAAACCTTTGAGAAGATATTTATTGTGTTCAGGGTTAGTTATAAACAACATTTGGGTTGTTTCTAGTCATCAATCATCTTCTAAACCACTTCTTTTTGTAAGTCTCTTAATCTTTAAATAACTTGTACTTTCATAATCATCTTGATGCATACATGCTAGTTGTACAACTTATTTTGTAAAAACAAAGATTTTAAAACTACATAAACCTTAAAAGGTTATGCATATATTTCGAAAATAATAAAAAGAAATATAAGGAAAGTATAGTTTTGTGATCGTGGTTATTTTCATGTAATAAAAATGGTATGTTATAGCTTATAATATTCGGCTTATGTTAAGTCATGACATACATCAGGCAGCCAATCACCCAGGAATACTCAAGTTGAGATACAACCTTAGCATTATTAGGCATAAGCTTCTCATTTGTATTCATAAGAGTAGTCATTGGAGTACAATCAAAGATATGAATTTCTTTAGTACCTTCTTAATATAATAAGACTGAAAAATTGTTATTCCATTACTTTCACCTTCAATTCTTATACCAAGGATTACATCATCCTCCTCCTTGTCCTTTATAGAGAACTTTGTTGATAAGAATTCCTTTGTCAAGTCAACCTAAACTTGGTCAGTACTAAAGATTAGTATATCATCAACATATAGATAAATGATGACTCCTTTACTAGATTCATCAAATTTGCTATATACACATTTGTCAGCTTGGTTAAGTAAATAACCATTAGACAAAAGCACTTTATCAAACTTTTGATGCCATTGCTTAGGTGCCTTCTTTAGTCCATGTGAAGATGTAATCAGTTTACACACATTGTCTTTATTGCCAGGCATGTTGAAGCCCTGAGGTTGGTTCATATAAACCTCTTCATCCAATTCACTATTTAAGAATGTTGTCTTCACATCCACCTGATACCTGATGAATAATCAGATTGTGAATTGATGCCAAAGCAATCAACAGTCTTATAGTACTGATACGTGCCACTAGAGCATAAGTATCAAAGTAGTCTATCCCTGACATTTACATCCTGGGACTTTATTGCTTCATCAAATATCTTGGGCCCATCCTCAACATTAAAGCAATAGGAGTGTTGGTCATAGGCTTTATCCCTTTTTCGTTTAATTAAGTGTAATTGAAATTCTAGTCCAAAGTTCTTTATAGTCCAATTCATTTTGCTTTTTTTAAGCTCAGTTTTAGGTTGTTGAACCCAACATCCTGGGACTTCATTGCTTCATCAATGTTTTGGATCATCCTCACATTAAGAGCAATAGGAGTGTTGGTCCAGGAGACCTCATCCCTTGTCCTTCAATTAATATAATTAAAATTCAGCCCAAAATCCTTTGAGTCCAAATGCCTTTGCTTTTTTTCCTAGATGTTCGGCTCAGGTTGCTAAAGCAACCTCCTTAGTGACCGCTTTTCATGACCACTGAACCACCAGAGTCTTCAGTTCCTTTTACCAGGGACCTCTGACTTGGTCTAGGGACTGATGAGAATTTATTCTCATCAAAGATAGCATCCATTGATTCAATGATTGAGTTAATTGCAACTGAATCATTATGTTTTGATTACAAAGAACCTAAAGCCTGAATGCTTAGCATATCCAACAAAGTACATCCAAGGCCTCTTCACCTAAAGTTTTTCAGCTTTGGAATCAGGGAGTCTTAACAACTGCCCTAGGTAGCAAACCTCAAACTTTAGGATAATTCACCATGAGGTTTTTGTTTCTTTTTAGTCCAAGTTCATGACATGGTTATTCATTTCCAGATTTATTGGGAACCCTATTTAATAAATAACAAGCTGTTAACATAGCTTCACCCTAGAACCCTTGACTGCACCCTGAATAGACAACATGGAAATTATCTATTTTCTTTTTATGTACCCGTATTTTTCCATTTCAGATATACCAATTGTTGTGGGTTATAGGAGCAACGTTTCATGGATCATACTAACAGACTAAAAATAAGAGTATCCCAATTACTCACCTCCCCTATTCAGTCCTGAATCTTTTGATCAGAGACCCTTGTTGTAATTCAACTTTAGTTTTGAATACTTTGAATTTATCTAATGCTTCATCCTTTGAATGTAATAAATAAACATAGCAAAACCTAGAGGCATCATCAATAAATGTCACAAAGTACCTTTTATTCCCCAATGAAGGAGTAGCATGCAGATCACATAAATTACTGTGGATCAGCTCCAAAACTTCAGTTTCACGTTTTACATTTTGAAAATGTTTTAGTATTTTGGACAGCAGTGCAAGTCTTACACAACTGTGTCCATGTCAAAAGAGCTAGGATTAAACCCATCTAAGACATATCTTGCATCTCTAAAGTAGGACATAACCCAGTCTAGCATAGCCATAGGATTGAAATATAGTTGTAGATGTTGACATGAAGGTTAACCAATATTATCAGATGACAATATTAACTGAGACATATGATTTACTTAAATAACCAAAACAATAAACACACGCACTTGTAAAAAACAAATTTATTGAGATTCAATCACTTGTTATATAACCATAATTAAAACGAAAAATACTAGACTAGGAAATTAGAGAACCAAATTCTTCTCTTAGTAATTAGGAAACATGATGTGACACCCCGAAAATTTCCGATCAATAAATTAGCCGTTTCCGTTTAGTAGTTTGAATTTTTAAAAGTTTCGTTTAACTTTTTGGTTTAACCGGGAAGTTTTCCCGCTTTTATCTAAGAATCGTCTCCGGGAGCTAACCGGGACACCTACCGAGAAGTTTTTTTTGGCAATAAGCCACGGTTTATATATTAAGGCGAATATTTTAAAAATTTCATATTTTGGAGATATACGTTATTGGTTTCTGTTACCCTTCGTAAAATCGAGTTTAATTTAAACAATACGCACAAGTTGCATGAAAGACTTTGGAAATTAAAACAAATGAGCACAGCATCTTAAAATAATGAAAACCAATTGGTCCCCCCCTTCCTTTGCTTGCATGCGTCCAAACCAACACCCCATGTGAACCTAATATGCCATTTTGAATTCAAAATCCATAAGACTAGTTACAACTCTACAACTCAATTCTGTTGTCCTAGCTTCATTTGTGGAATGGAGGATCAAAATAGGCCCCCCCCTCCCCCTCTTTGTCCCTAATCCCATACGCACACACACAAACACACCTTTTTAGTGTGTGAAGTAAAACTTAGCCTTTATAAACCTTGTTGCTTCCATTTTTCTTATTTCATTTTCACACACACTTATCATTGAGTTTTCTTTTCTCTCTTGCTCTTTCTAGTCCACGAAAATACATACACACATATATAAATTCATAACTTTTCATCTTTGATCAAAAACTCTTGAAGATTTGTTGAAGGTTTGATCATTTGTATCATCCGGGTATTAGTTAAACAACATTTGGGTTGTTTTAATCTTGTTCATCCTTCTAAAAACCTTCAATCTTGCAAAATGTCTTCGAAATCTTTTTTTTTAGAAAAATTTCTTTTATCATTAAGTTCGTTGGAAAATTAGTTTTACTCTCGTAAGTTTATTTTTGAGCATTTTAGTTTTTAGGGCTCGGTTTTCAAATCCCGTTATTCGTTTTTGTGATTTCTTTCAAATTTTATCGTTAAGTTTTCAAATTTTGCAAATCCCTTTATTTTTGCTCATAGAATTAGTTTATTAATTCAATTTTAGGTTAAGATACTAATTAGGGTTTATTTTGTCATTTCCGTTTTTCGTCCGCGTGTTTAGTTATTTTTCTTGCATTTAATTGATTTAATTGTTTTTAGTCTTAGAAAATCAATCAAAAAGTTGAAAATAATTCATAACATTGTCCAAACTGAATCGAGGGTATCAATTCACATTTCTTTGGGGATAACGACCTGGGAATCATACTTCCCGGTTTAATATACGTATTATATTATATTATATATATTTTGAAGAATTTCTTTTTCACCTTTGTCCTCAAGGGTAAATTGGGAATTTTCCTTAGTATTATATATTTTATATATGTATGTAAAACTGCAATCACTTATTAATAGCTTATTATTAAGTCGCGTGTTTATTATTTAATGTTTTGCTTATCGGACTATATGGATAAGTAAAACTACATTTTGGGACTTAACGGGCGTAGCTTATTGAATAAGTTCGTGAATAGCTTATTTAATAGTGTACGACTTAGACGATATACGTTTAACTCATTTTTAATATTGGACGTTGCGAATAATAATAGATTTTATAATGTATAGTTTGTAATTATGAAAAGTGGATTGAAAGTAAATTGAAAGTGGTTTTAAGTAAAGTCTACGACTTTGGAAAATGTGTAAACACGAACGGATCATGCCGAAATTTTCATAAATTGTTATACTTAGAAAAATAATAGAAAACGCACATGATAAAACTAGATATGGGAATTTAATAAAGTGCCGAACAATATATATATATATATATATGTAAATATATATTAAATATGTTTTACTTAAACATTTATATGTATATAATATTAATATACATACTATTATTTACTCTTTTTACTTACGAAAACATTTTAATTTTCCATAAGATCACAAGCAGTTATTAATTTTTGTAAATATATTAACAAAAGTACACTAGTATATGCTTATGCATTATCCGTAATTCTTCACTACTCCGATATTAAACCAAACCTTCATTTCATAGGTTGTCTTTGTGAACCGTCGTTCGTTATCGTGTGATTTTATTCTAGACTATTCTTCTTCGATTCACCAATCAAGGTGAGTTCATAGCCCCACTTTTAAATTATTTTGAATAATTGTTTTATAACTTGGGGTGAGAAACATTGCTTGTTTTTAAAACTGGACACAAGTACTATACGTGAGAAATTCCCCGTTTACGTGTTGCCTAAGTAGCGTTTAGACCACTATTGCCCGAATTATCATGAACTGTTAATTTCTTGACCGGAGGACCGGTTAAGGGAGCGCGAGTGAATAAATAGATCTATTGGGACTAATTATCCCTATCCGGGTAAGAAGCACTTACTAGTTCGAGATTTCCAAGAACTAACGGATATATGTCATGTCGAAACTAGTTAGGTGGTCTTTGGTCGGACACCTGTAGGGCAAGCCTTTTATAGCACTGTACATGCTATCCTTCAGTATTAGCTTCGGTGTCATGAGCTTAGTGCAACGTAAATGCCTCTTTATGTGAAGTTGTATCTCCTATAACTGTCGCATACGTTTTGATAATCTTGTGGTCCACATTAATTACATTTGAACAAAACCTATGAATTCACCAACTTTATGTTGACGTTTTAAGCATGTTTTTCTCAGGTGCTTAGCATGGATGTCGTTGCTTGAACTATATGAAGTCTATTTGCCCGAACCAGTTTTCCAGATTTTATCCATGATTATCTTAAATACCGTTGCTGAACTTATTTAAGCTTCTGCATGTTGTCTTTTGAATCTTTTAAATTTCAATAATGTAAACTTATTATTATTTTAAATTTATGCAACTGTGTTTATTTTTAAAACGTACCCTTAGAGGTCGTTCTTTATGCTTTGTACTTGAGATATTCGATGAACATCACGCCCCCGAACACTGAATCGGACGGGACCTTATTTGGGGGTGTGACAGATTGGTATCAGAGCCAAGGTTATAGAGAACCAGGTAGTATAAACTAGGTCTGGACTATAACCAGTATGTGATCCTACGTGATTATGTACCTTACGTGATTTTACATAGTACGTATACATAATTAAATAATATGTAATTAAATACTAAGTATAACTAATATTGCTATAATTATATTCCATTCTTTTCACGGTACTTCATCAGATGGTTTATTCATTACCCATTTGTTCATTCTTTCCTGCATAATGCATAGTTGGTATAAAGGGTCTTTATATAAACTTTTGCTTGTGTAGGTCATGACTATTTCTATTATCTCAGTTTCTTTGGACTCATCAAAGGATAGTGTGGGGACACCTGCTGGACGAGTTATCTTGTTCAGTACTATCCCTACCACTATTCTCGACACTACACTTTCTATGACTTCACCCACTACCCATATTGATACCATACCGATACCTATTGTTTCACCTACTATACCACCATCACCAGATTATACACCTGCATCACCTGATTGTTCACCCGCATCTGATATGGAGTTTGACCCATCTAATGACCCGTTATCAGATCACATACCACCACTACCAACTACTTTACCATTTCTTTCATCGACCGATGATTCTTTAGATAGTTATATACCCGATACACCACCATCACCTACCCATGGCACACCATTCACTGAGACTACCTTTTCTACTCAGAGGTCGCATACAGCATCTGGTGCACTTCGACATCGAGTTATGATTCTTGCACCGCGACAGCCTATTCCCCATGGTCGACCCTACCTCTACCATCCTAATAGGCCAGTACACATGATGACCACGAGGAAAAGGGTTGGACCACTGCCTACTCATCATCTTGCTATGAGACATTCAGTTGACTATTCTTCTTTGGATCATTTTTCTTCGGATGATTCATCATCGAGTACATCATCGAGTTCATCATCAGAGACTTCATCGGATTCTTCTATTGATGCTTTATCTGATTCTGCATCTAGTCGTTCATCTTCTGATCATTCATTACCAGTATCACCATCGGGTACGAGACCTAACCATCATTTATGTTCTTTGGTACCGAGTATTCACCATTCATCTACTGATTCTGAGAGACCATCTCATGATTCTTCTTCTTCGAGTCCTTCTCGCAAGAGAAGTAGATCACCTGTTGCATCTGTGCCGTTATCTTCACCTACCCTTAGAGCATTGTCTTATGCACGTGCTGATCTTTTACCATCACCTAAGAGGATTAGGAGATCTGAGTCGGCGATGGATTTAGAGGGTTGTTCAAAGGATAGTTTTGAGCCGTATGTACCTAGAGAGGTCGGATTGGGAGTTGACTTTGAGGATAAGAGTTCTGAGCCGTCTAGGTCTAGAGGGACTGATTTAGAGATGGATGTTGATGTTGTGAGGAGTGACGGGATTGAGATTGACCCTGAGACTTAAGCAAAGATTAACAAGTGTTTCGCTTATGCGGATGCTCTTAGAGATAGAGGAATTGATGCTAGATTTATAGTAGAGTCTATTGATCGAGAGGAGATTGAGACGGGTATGAGAGGCCCAGTTGAGGTTAGAGTGGATAGAGTTACTCACCCAGTGGTAGCTGATGATATTCCTAAGCCTGTTTAGGAGGGAGTTGTAGAGGTTACGTATGAGACTTTAGGAGATTTGATTTAGAGGTTTCATGATCATACCGAGGAGATTCTGGTTCATCGTATTCAGGTTATTGAGAGTGTCCAGAGGGATCAGGGACACAGGATAGTAGCTACAGGATAGCAAAGTGCTGATATGTTGGAGAGGATTCAGGAGCTGAAGAGGGATAATAGGAGACTTAGAGACATTGTGGATGTTAAGAGTCAGAGAGTTACCCGATTTTGGCGTAGGGAGTTGCGTGTGCAGAGGGAGTTGAGACAGATTTGACATTTTAGATTTTATGATCGTATGAAGATTGCTAGGCTTGAGGCTTGCGCTAGGAGGCATTTGGGTTACCGTTCTTATATTGCTTCACGATTATCCTAGTATTGACTCGTAATGCCTAATATTAGCTAATTGTTAGGGATTTGTAAATCCTATATTTTGGAACGATGTTGTAACATTTAGTATTGATGATATGAAATCAAGTGCTACTATTCTATGTTAGATATTTTAACTTAATGATATTTTCTATTGCTTATTGCATATTGCATTATTACTAAATCGTGGCATTATCATGAAGATATTATGATTTTGTATTTCCGTATAATAATACTTGTTATTTTATTCGAACCCCGTTAACAATTTCGTATCGCCATGGATTTTCATCGTGTTGTGTATTGTTGTGATATAGGATAATGCCTAACACACGATCTGGAGCATCAAGGACATGTGAAGGAGTCAACGAGCAAAGCGATCGCCGGATGGTAGAAGCATTGAGAGTGCGCAACGCTGTTAGAAACCTTAGACCCCTTGTGGGAGATGAGGGTGAACAAGGAGAAGTAAATGGAAATGGAGGAAATGGAAATGGAGGAAATGGAAATGGAGGAAATGGAAATGGAGGAAATAGAAATGGAGGAAATGGAAATGGTAATGGGAACGGAGGAGAATATGGCTATAACTTCAGAGGATTTATGCCTGCTAGAGAGTGCACATATCAAGACTTCCTGAAGTGTCAGCCACTTAACTTTAATGGAACTGAAGGAGTCGTTGGGTTGACTCATTGGTTTAAGAAGATGGAAATAGTTTTCCACATTAGCAAATGTCCAGAGAAGTACCAAGTTAAGTATGCTTCGTGCACGCTTCTGAACAGTGTGTTGACTTGGTGGAACTCCTACAAGAGAACGATTGGGATTGAGGCCGCCCATGACATGAGTTGGGCAGAACTTATGAAGTTGATGACAAAAGTGTGCTATCCAAGAAACGAGGTCCAGAAGATGGAGACCGAGTTATGAAACTTGGCTATGAAAGGAAACGACTTGACTGTTTATACTAGAAGATTTCAGGATTTGGTGTTGTTGTATACTAGAATGGTCCCAAGTGAGGAGGACAAGGTTGAGAGGTTTATTGGAGAGTTGCCTGACAATATTCAAGGGAATGTGATTGTTGCTGAGGCCACTCAACTTCAAGATTCAATTCGCATTGCCAACAATTTAATGGATCAAAAGTTAAAGGGATATGCTAGAAGTGCTGAAAACAAAAGAAGGTTGGAGAATAACACGAGAGACAATCGTGGACAGCAACCAGTTTTCAAGCGACAGAATGTTAGAGGCCAGAATGTGGCAAGAGCATACACGGCTAGGAACAATGAGAAAAAGGGGTATGTTGGATCCCTTCCCTACTGCAGCAAGTGTAAGATACACCACGCAGGGCCGTGTACTGTGAGATGTGGAAACTGTAAGATAGTTGGTCATATGACTAGGGATTGTAAGGTCACTGTTACTCCAAATACTCAGAGAGCCCTAGTTAGAAATCAGCATGGTATTGTTTGTTATGAGTGTGGAAGTCCGGGACATTTTAGGAAAGATTATCCTAAGTTGAGGAATCAGAACCGTAGAAACAAGACTGGAAACAAGAATGGGAACAAGACTGAAAATTAAACTGGAGGTAACGAAGCTACAGCAACGGCTTACGCCATTGGTGGAGGAGGAACAAACCCTGATTCCAACGTTGTCACGGGTATGTTTCTTCTCAATAACTGTTATGCTTCTATGTTATTCGACTCGGGTGCCGATAGGAGTTTTGTGTCGTCTACCTTTAGTTCTTTGCTTGATGTTTCACCATCTAGTTTAGACACTAGTTATGTCGTAGAACTTGCCGATGGAAGAATCTCAGAAACTAATATTGTTCTTAGAGGTTGTACGTTAGGATTATTAGGTTATCCGTTCGACATAGATTTAATGTCCGTAGAACTTGGTAGTTTTGACGTCATCATCGGTATGGATTGGTTAGCGAAATACCATGCGTTGATTGATTGTGACGAGAAGGTCATTCGTATACCTTATGGAGATGAAGTATTGATAATCCGAGGTGACGATTGTGACGGTAGAAGTAAGTCAAAGCTGAATATTATATCGTGCACAAAGACTCAAAAGTAATGGAGAAAGGATGTCAAGTTTATATGGCACAAGTTACGTCCAAGAAGAATGAAAACAAGTCAGAGGAGAAGCGACATGAGGACGTGCCGACCGTACGGTAATTTCTGGAAGTCTTTCCAGAAGACTTGCCTGGGCTACTGCCTACTCGACAAGTTGAATTCCAAATAGACTTAGTCCCTGGTACTGCACCTGTAACACGAGCCCCGTATCGATTAGCGCCAGCCGAATTGCAAGAGTTATCTACTCAGTTGCAAGAACTTTCTGACAAAGGATTTATAAGACCCAGTTCCTCACCCTGGGGAGCTCCAATTTTGTTTGTCAAAAAGAAAGACGAATCTTTTTAGATGTGTATCGACTACTGTGAACTAAACAGACTTACTGTGAAGAACCAATACCCACTTCTGAGAATCGACGATTTGTTTGATCAACTACAAAGGTCAAAAGTCTACTTTAAGATCGACCTGAGATATGGTTATCACCAACTCAGAGTTCAAGAGGAAGACATTCCTAAGACCGCATTTAGGACTCGCTATGGTCACTACGAGTTCCAAGTAATGTCGTTTGGGTTGACTAACGCACAGGAAGTATTCATGGATTTGATGAATCGGGTTTGCAAACAGTATCTGGATAGATTCGTGATTGTGTTTATCGACGACATTTTGATTTACTCTAAGAGCAGAAAGGAGCATGAAGGGCACCTTAAGTTAATTCTGAGGTTACTTAAGAAGGAGGAGTTGTACGCCAAGTTTTTGAAGTGTGAGTTTTGGCTGTCAAAGGTATAATTTCTCGGTCATGTGATTGATAGTGAAGGCATTCACATTGATCCCACTAAGATTGAGTCTATCAAGGATTGGGCGTCACCCAAGACACCAACCAAGATTCGTTAGTTTCTAAGCTTGGCCGGTTACTACTAACGATTTATTGAAGGGTTTTCAAAGATCGCTAGGCCTATGACAAAATTGAGTCAGAAAAGCATGAAGTTTGATTAGGGAGAAAAGGCAGAAGCTATGTTTCAGTTGTTGAAGCAAAAATTGTGTAGTGCGCCGATATTGGCTTTACCCAAGGGAAGTGAGAACTTCGTGGTATATTATGATGCCTCGCATAAAGGGTTGGGCGCGGTTTTGATGCAAAAGGAGAAGGTCATAGCTTACGCATCCCGCAACTCAAGGTTCATGAGAAGAACTATACCACACACGACCTAGAGCTTGGTGCAGTAGTGTTTGCCTTGAAGATGTGGAGACACTATCTGTATGGTACGAAGTGCGTTGTATTCACTGATCATAAGAGTTTGCAGCACATTCTCGATCAGAAAGAGTTGAACATGAGACAACAACGGTGGTTAGAGTTGTTAAGCGACTACGACTGTGAGATTCGATATCATCCAGGAAAGGCGAACGTGGTGGCTGATGCCCTAAGTCGAAAGGAGAGAATTAAGCCACTACGAGTTCGAGCCTTAGTTATGACTATTAGTTTGAACCTTCCTAAGCAGATTTTGAGTGCTCAATCGGAAGCCAGAAAAGAAGAGAACTTCATCAACGAAGATCTGCATGGCATGATTAACAAGCTAGAACCACGTGCTGACGGAACGCTGTGTTTGAACAATCGGAGTTGGATTCCGTGTTTTGGTGATCTGAGAGCTTTGATTATGCATGAGTCTCATAAGTCAAAGTATTCCATCCACCCTGGATCGGATAAGATGTACCAAGACTTGAAGAAGTTGTATTGGTGGCCCAACATGAAAGCAGAAATTGCCACCTATGTTAGCAAGTGTTTAACGTGTGCTAAGGTTAAGATAGAGTATCAGAAACCGTCTGGTTTATTGGTTCAACCAGAGATCCCACAATGGAAATGGGAGAATATAACTATGGACTTTGTGACTAAATTGCCAAAGACGGCAACTGGTCAAGACGCGATTTGGGTAATCATTGATCGTCTCACTAAGTCTGCTTATTTCTTTTCTATGCAAGAAGATGACACATTAGAGAAGTTGATGAGACAATACTTGAAGGAAGTAGTCTCCAAACATGAAGTGCCATTTTCGATCATCTCTGATCATGATGGTAGATTTACGTCACATTTTTAGAAGTCCCTTAATAAGGCATTAGGTACTCGATTGGATATGAGTACAGCTTACCATCCAAAGACCGATGGTCAGAGTGAGAGAACCATTCAGACATTAAAGGACATGTTACGTGCCTGTGTACTCGACTTTAGAAAAGGTTGGGATAGACACTTGTCGTTGGTAGAATTTCGTATAACAACAGTTACCATACCAGCATTAAGGCTGCTCTATTTGAGGCGTTGTATGGGCGCAAGTGTCGATCACCTATCTGTTGGGCTGAAGTTGGAGATAGTCAGCTCACTGGCCCAGAGATCATCCACGAGACCACTGAGAAAATAGTTCAAATTAAGAGTCGTATCCAAGCCGCCCGAGATCGTCAAAAGAGTTATGCCGACGTGAGAAGGAAACCCCTTGAGTTTCAAGTATAAGATAAGGTCATGCTAAAAGTATCACCATGGAAAGGGGTGATACGTTTCGGCAAACGGGGAAAGCTGAACCCTTGCTATATAGGACCTTTTAGGATCATTGCTAAAGTAGGAACCGTTGCCTATCGACTTGAACTCCCAGAGCAGTTGAGTAGAGTTCATAGTACGTTTCACGTCTTGAAATTAAAGAAATGTATGGCTGATGAACCGCTTGCTATACCGTTAGGTGAGATCCAAGTTGACGACAAACTGCACTTCATCGAAGAACCTGTCGAAATTATGGACCGTGACGTCAAGCGTCTGAAGCAGAGCCGTATTCCGATTGTGAAGGTATGCTGGAACTCGAGGAGAGGTCCTGAGTTCACTTGGGAGCGTGAAGATCAAAAAGTGTCGAATTTATGAAAAGTGTTGAAAATAAGGTTGGAAACCTTGGAAAACGTTGTATGAGCGTACGGGTCATGTCAAAATTTCGTAAAAAGTTTATACTTAGAAATTTTTCCTAAAACATGATTTTTGATTTTTAAATAAAAAAATATTATTTAATTATTTTATTTATTTAATAAATTCACTAAAAGACGAAAAATATAATTTTTCTCAAAACTTCTCGAATATGTTTACTATGAGTAAACGTTTCAATTTCAACCGTACTATGATTATTTTGAAGTGACTAAGGTTACCGAATAGACTTGTCGAGATATATATATTTATAATTATTAATTATAAATATTTACTTATATTACTTATATATTTTCTCTAAATAGTATCAGTATGTATTATCGGGGAATGAGATTGATATGATTGTAGAAATACGTAGTCAACTGATAAATGTTAAATTGAATATATAAAATGCCCAGGATTTCGCCAATAAAAGCCAAAAAATATGCCAAAAGATAGAAATATGTGTTCTTTTGTGTCTTAATGTGCAGGAAAGGATATTAAAGTCAAAAAGAGCAAAAACAAGCCAAAACCGACAAGAAACGGAAGTGATCAAGTACAAGAGGAAAGATATCAAAGCCGGATCAGCCCGATACAAGGAAAAAGTCAAAATAAGTCAAAAGAGGTCAAAGTCAAGAAAGTAAAGTTAAAGTTGAAGAGAAATGACCATTATACCCTTGAAGTGAAAGAAATTACCAAAATCAAAAGCCATTTTCTTGTTCTAAAACTACAAGGACCATAAGTGTAAATTTTCGAACTCTTATTACACAACACTTTGGAAGGAAGAAACAAAGGGGCTATTTGTGCAATATCTCCAAAGTTTCAAAACAAAGCGCGGCTAAACTCTTCCCCTAACCACTCTAACCTCTTTTCCCGCCAAAACCCGAATTAAACCCAACCTTCTCCAAACTCCTTTCCTGTCTCTTACAAATCACCCACCTCGTATTTTCCCAATTCCACATCATTTTGTGCACGTGGCAACCTCCCATTGGCCCGAACACATCACCATTCATCATCAACGGCTTAAATTCAAACCAAAGGGATCCAACGGCTGTGAAGGATTGAGTGTCTCCTCCTTTCTTCATCCTCGTCTATAAATAAGAGATAGTTAGTAGTTAGAAGGGAATTAATTAGTTTTGTGTTAATTTTTTAGTTTTCTTTGTAATTTTTCCTTTTTAGCTCACGTGTACTATTCATTTTGCGATTTAAGCCTTTTAAACTTTCAAGCTCAGTTGTACTTCCTATTTTTAAACTTGTACTCTTCCTTTAAAAGTAATAAAGCTAGCTGAATTGTGTTTGTTTTCAAGTTTTCATGTAATAAGCTGTTTTTAACCAATAAGCTTGTAATAAGCTCATTTTAGCTTATTCTATTTTCTTTTAATCTAAATTTGTTCAAAAGTTGTTAAAAGCTTTCTAAATACTGTTATTGTCTACTTTTATTCACCTATATCCATTTGAGTTCAAGTTGACTGAATTTGGAAGCAATGAGAAGTAATAAGCTCATTTTAGCTTATTGAGCTTTAAGCTCTTGGTTTAGAGGCAAGGTGCCATTAGGACATTGAATTTAGAGCCACTCACTCAGAAAGAGTGGCTAGTGTCAGAGATTACAAATTTAGGTTTCATTTTCTATTTCTTCATTATAGCTTTTGAAGCTTATTCTAGTTGCTTATTGTGAATTTAGAAATGCTTATTCCTAATTGAAGTGTGTTTAGTTGATCATTAGTGTTATCTGTTTTTAATTTTCTGTTACTATTTCTAGTTAAATAATCCTTTTAGTTAATCCTGTTCTAACTAGTGATAAGTAGCTAGCTGATAAACTAGCTTATTCCTGTTAATAAGCTATAGATTTTAGTGCTTAAGTAGCTTAACTAGGTTAGTATAAGTCTAAGTAGATATAAGGTTTTAACAGTTTTAGTTTTAAAATAGATTTTAGATAAAATTTAGTTTAGGCAATTTGAGTTAACTAGTGTTTGGATTAAGTTGTTTTTTACTCTTAAAGTCAACATTATTCTGTCAATTTACTTTACATAGTTGAGGTTTTTAGATTGTGGATTTTAGTTGCAATTTGGGACATCACTCGAGGTTGTTCGAGGTTGATGGTCTTCATAGCACTTGAAGTTTATGCATTGTAGTTTTTTCTATATTGTATCTTGTGTTATGATTGATTATTATGTTGCAATCCTGAGTTTTCGCCATTGTCGGGGTGTGACAGATAGGTCACATACAAAAGCACTTAAACAAGTATAAATTGATAAAACATAAACAAGCAATCAACGATAAATTAAGTAATCGAGATAAACAAAACCAAACATTCAGATCTTCATAATAATGGCTAATACCCGAAGGTATTAGTTTTCAAACGTCATAATCAATACAAGAGTAATAATTTAGCCCAAGTGAAAACAAACCGAGTTTAAAGAATGTTATCTAAAACTGAACGATTACAAGAGTATAGGAGATTACAAGTTGTTTCCTATGGAATTAATTATGTTGCAAGACCTTTTCTGCTCTTCTTCTCCTCTGAAAATCAACTTTTATGGTTGAGGTATCAAAAATATGATTTAGCACACTGAAAACCCGTTTTTAGGTTTTCTATTTATAAGGTCTAGAATTGGGTCGATACGGCGTATTGACTGAGGTCAATACGGCGTATCGGGGGTTTCTTAGAGTAGGGACCATGTTTGATATCTTCAAGAATATTTTATTACTATGTCTTGAATACAGCGTATAGACTTCTCTAGATACGGCTTATTGATCTTTGTTCCTTTGTGATCTTTAGTGAAGTGCAGGCACAGATACGCCGTATCTTCCTTGATGGATACGGCGTATAGGATGTCAGAACAGTAATCTTCAAATGTCTTCGTTTAAGCTCCAGAATGCGTGTCTTTTTGCTAATCTTCACCAAGTACTCCATAATTAATACAATTCTCAAATACAAACGATTAACTAACAATTCTTTGCAATAATTATACAAAATGGGTTATTTACATGAGATAAATGATGCTATAAAAGTAACGTTATTTGATGTCATCGGTTGACTTGAAACACTTTTTGAGTAAATTGATTTAGGTGGCAGTTATGATTACAAAAATTAATTATTTCAATAATAATCCATTTTTTGAGTAAAGTGATTTAGGTGGTTTTTGGCATTAGAAATATATTTTTGTGAACTTTCACTCAATATGACATGTATCCAATTATACTAATTTTTCCTAACTTGGCCAGTTTGAGATAAACGTCATAAAACATTACCCTGATTACATATAATGATATCAATATGTAAATGGGTTAAAATTGCCAGGTTTTATCAACAGTTGAAAATTCTTATAAGGCACACCCTAGTGTACAACTCAGTTCTAATATCAAATTATCAAGATATAGAAATGAGCTGTGGAGAATACCTTACAGATGTCAACGGTGTTTACAGGTAATCTTCCAAATAAGGGTGTGGATGACTAAAGATCAAAATACTGACGTCAGCAGTTCTTTCTTGCTAGTCGATGATGATAACGTAAGGTTGAAGATATTTTGAGAATTACTTTGATTATGTTTTTTTGGCAATATATCTCTTGGTATCATAGGTTTTATCAAACAAACTTTCATATATCTAATGAAACATGTTCTGTCTCATTGTGCAACATAGGATTCTCAATTGAAGATCTCTACGAATCAATGAGTGAGATAAATATTATAGATGTCAAGCCCCCGCCAGTTCTGCGTAAAAATTTTGATTTTAGCTTCTTATTAAGAATCATGATCATTTGGATTCCAGTTTCTCATTACGGTTCCCTTTATTCGGACGTTGACCCTTATTGGTAGGTTTGATTTTAGCAGAATTTTTTAGTGAATTAGTCCATATTTGACTAAACATGTATGTGGGATCTTAATATTATGACCTTTGAAATTAGGGTAATAATAATATTAGTTCGAGTTTTGTTTAGTTACACTTGCTAGATATCGACTTATATGTAGGATCTGAGTCATTTGGGTACGCTTGCTGGCTTCTAACCATTATGTAGGTTTTGAGTTTTAGTTGGTCTGATTTAGGAAGCACAATGGGTTGCATGAGTTACTATAATATTTCCTCAAATATACTTTCTATTTTTTAACAGAAATTCTATTAACACATCTAGCAAGATGCTAGAAGGATGAAAACAAGTTACAAGGCTTTTCCAAGCTGAACATTAGATTAGTGATCAGTTTCGAACTATAAAGGATTTAATTTTTTATTTCTATATGGCTAAACTAAGACAAAGATAAAACTTTAACTTATTCATAAAACCCAACCATTGGTCTTAGAAGTGGTTCGGTTTTTCTAGGGCAGTTTTTTTTAGGTTTTTGGGTTTTCATTTGGTTTCAATTTTCTTGCTCAACCAAATACATTTGAATGAAATTACATAAATTTGATCACGTAATCACATATATGATTTTGTTATGATCCCACATCGGCCAAGTATGAGATTGGTTGATGGTTTATAAGACTGGGTGTCTCTTTCTCTTACGAGCTAGCTTTTTGAGTGATTTCTACACTTGAACTTATAAACCGATACGAGCCTAGCATGGGATAGGTTCGTATCAATTCGTATCAGAGCTATCCATACCTTTCGAGATCCTAACACTCGGAGTGGCAGCTTGGACCTAAAAAAGAAGCGTGCCAACCGTGACCAACAGGACGTTGGCTCTTCAAAGCGTGTGATATTGTTACGATCCCACATCGGCTAAGTATGAGATTGGTTGATGGTTTATAAGTCTAGGTGTCCCCTCCTCTTACGAGCTAGCTTTTTGAGTGAGTTCTACACTTAAACTTATAAACCGATACGAGCCTAGCATGGGATAGGTTCGTATCAATTTATATCAGAGCTAGCCATACCTTTCGAGATCCCAACACTCAGAGTGGTGGCTTAGACCTAAAAAAGAAGCGTGCCAACCATGACCAATGAGATGTTGGCTCTTCGAAGCGTATGGTATTGTTACGATCACACATCGGCTAAGTATGAGATTGGTTGATGGTTTATAAGTCTAGGTGTCCACTCCTCTTACGAGCTAGTTTTTTGAGTGAGTTCTACACTTGAACTTATAAACCGATACGAGCCTAGTATGGGATAGGTTTGTATCAATTGGTATCAGAGCTAGCCATACCTTTCGAGATCCCAACACTCAGAGTGGTGGCTTGGATAAAAAAACGTGCCAATTGTGACCAACGAGGACGTTGGCTCTTCGAAGCGTGTGGTATTGTTACGATCTCACATCGGCTAAGTATGAGATTGGTTGATGGTTTATAAGTCTAGGTGTCCCCTCCTCTTATAAGCTAGCTTTTTGAGTGAGTTCTACACTTGAACTTATAAACCGATACGAGCCTAGTATGGGATAGGTTCTTATCAATTGGTATCATAGCAAGCCATACCTTTTGAGATCCCAACACTCAGAGTGGTGGCTTGGACAAAAAAAAGAAGCATGCCAACCGTGACCAACGAGGACGATGGCTCTTCGAAGCATGTGGTATTGTTACGATCTCACATTGGCTAAGTATGAGATTGGTTGATGGTTTATAAGTCTAGGTGTCCCATCCTCTTACAAGCTAGCTTTTTGAGTGACTTCTGAACTTACGAGCTTGCTTTTTGAGTGAGTTCTACACTTGAACTTATAAACCGATACAAGCCTAGTATGGGATAGGTTCATATCAATTGGTATCAGAGCTACCCATACCTTTCGAGATCCCAACACTCGGAGTGGTGGCTTGGACCCAAAAAAAGAAGCGTGTCAACCGTAACCAACGAGGACGTTGGCTCTTCGAAGCGTGTGGTATTGTTACGATCCTACATCAGCTAAGTATAAGATTGCTTGATGGTTTATAAGTCTAGGTGTCCCCTCCTCTTACAAGCTAGCGTTTTGAGTAAGTTCTACACTTGAACTTATAAACCGATACGATCCTAGTATGGGATAGGTTCGTATCAATTAGTATCAGAGCTAGCCATACCTTTCGAGATCCCAACACTCGGAGTGGTGCCTTGGACCCAAAAAAGAAGCGTACCAACCGTGATCAATGAGGACGTTGGCTCTTCGAAGCGTGTGGTATTGTTACGATCTCACATTGGCTAAGTATGAGATTTGTTGGTGGTTTATAAGTCTAGGTGTCCCCTCCTCTTACAAGCTAGCTTTTTGAGTGACTTCTGAACTTATGAACTTATACGAACCTAGTATGGGATAGGTTCGTGTCAGATTTTAATCCTAATCACATGATATTTTGATGATCTTAAACTTTTAAGTGGTCTCAAATGCAATTCCACGCCAAACCATTTATATAAAATTTATTTTGAATGGCCATATATATTAAAAAAGCTCTAGCAAGACACTAGAGACCAACAAGAATAACATATTAAATAAAATTGGAACAAGCTTTAATTGGATCATATAACCAATCAATCCAGTTTGGTTTAGCCATTTATATAAATTATCTTGATTGTAACAAATACTAATTTGAATCTTTATACAAACTTAAAAGAAATTTAATCAAACCTAGAATACATATTTTATCTCTAGCAATTTGTTTTTCATGTATGATACACAATATAAAGTTTGTTTAACAAGAAGTGATGAATAATAATAAAAAATTAACAAAATCTGAGGATGGTATTGATGCACATTTTTTTATAAACTGATTCACATTTACCTGAGTCAAATAAATTAGCCTGCTTTCTTGGGTTATTAATAGAAAGCAAATATTTTTACGAGTTTCTAACCCTATCAAAGCAGTATGTTTTTCCTTCATGCAGTATAGATCATGTCTTTGATGTGAACATGATCCTTTTAACACTAATTATTGTCTCATATTCACTCACATTCTATATATTATATGTTGTATATGATTGTTATTTCACAATAGTAAGTAAAAATCATATCACATAGAGATGGAAAAATTACACCAAGATTAAACATATATGAGTACCTTGTTAACAATCTCAGAAACCAAACAAAAAATAAAACAACAGTAACCTCATACTCGAACTTGTGAAAGTAAAAAAACGAACCTGACCATAACTAGCAGCATCATTATGTATTTCACTATTACTTTGAAACACATGAAAAAATTCTTCTTATCAAGAGAACCAGCAGCAATAAACCATACGATCAGTCTGAACCTAACCCCGAAACAAGAAGCAAGTACCATCATCTGTAACATGGTGAACCTAAGAAAAAGCCCACAACAAACAGAACCGTACAGGAAGAACTTCACTGTCCTTTTAAGTACTTTCAGCACTCTGTTAGTTGCTCGAGTCTCCAAGCCTTAGCACCCAGGATTAATATAGTTCTACACACGTAATCGTTGAGTATCAACATTTTACGATTACAACACAATGGTGGTAGCAGAATATAAAGAACAGGAGCAAACAAAGCTATGTGTTTATTGACTGAATATAATGTTTTTGGTTGTGTTTTCATGAACTTCATGCTATCTCTATATAACAAAGAATAATCACAGACGTGGTAACCCATTTCCCAAATAAAAAGGAATAATGGGTGGTTATCAACCAAAAGATCAAGTCAAACATTATCTCTAAATACAATTGCTACTTTAACATGTACCAATAGCTTTGTTATAAATATAATCAGTTGCAGCTTTAAGAGTTTGTACTTTTTGCTTCATGAGTGGCCAAAGTTGCCAACATTTATATAAGTCTCAATAATCCCCCGCTGTTAGGAACAAGAAAAGTCTCGGTCACTTCCAATATTAATTAGTCTAAGCCCGTAGTTTGTAAAATGTTTAGTTTATAATCAAATATGGCCCAAAGGCCCATGGAAAGCCTCATAAGGCCTATGGTCGGCCACCCTATGTAGTATAAATACCCTATCAATGCCTTGGAGAGGGTGTTGGTTGGTTGTATTCTCATTTTCACCTTAATGCATTTTCTTTCCATCAATTTCTCTCTCTAAAATACATCCTTCCTTCCACACTTTCTCTCTCTAGTTCTTACTTGTATATTAGAGATTACTTGTCTTCTACATTTGGTATCAACAGCCATTGAGTGATTTGTTTAGTTTTCTTTTTGGTTCGTTGTTTTTTTCCTTATACATCGTACGTATATTATTTTCCTTTTGTTTTCGAAGCTTAGTCATACACTAAAGGATCATTTACTTAGGTAAAGTTGATCTAGTATCTTTAGATATAGGTGTATTTGCTTTGGATCAAAGAAAAACTCATTTTTGTTCATCTTTTGTTTTCAAAAAAAACCTTATAAAGTACAAATCTTGATTTTGAATTTTTTGGCTTAAAAACTATAAAGTTGTCATTTTTAAGGTACCTATAGGTTTAAGAATACTAGTTGTACAAGAATTTTTTGGAAAAAAACAATCAAAAAGGTATCTTTTGTGTTTTAAAGATTTTGAGTTTCGTCCATGTGTTACCCGAATTCGCAGTGTCCGAATTTGCAATTTAGTGTTACCCAAATTCGCAGTGTCCGAATTTTCAATTTAGTGTTACCCAAATTCACAGTTTCCGAATTTGCAATTTAGTGTTACCCAAATTCGCAGTGTCCGAATTAGCAATTACCGTGGTACCCGAATTAGCAATTCTTCAGATGTAACCAAATTTGCAGTTGCTCAGTATCACCCGAATTTGCAGTTTCTCAGTAGCACCCGAGTTAGCAGTTTCTGTTGAACCCGAATTCGCAGTTTTGCTTCATAAACCAAATTCGCAGTTTTGCTTCATAACCCAAATTCGCAATTTTGCTTTATTATCCGAATTTGCAGTTTTGCTTAATGACCCGAATTTGTAGTTTTGCTTAATCAACCAAATTAGAAATTTGCTTAATCAACCAAATTTGCAACAAAAACTTATAACTCAAATTGCTTAATTAAAATTATACTGTTTATTTCTTTGACTTGTAAAATTCCATGAAACACTCACTTGTTTTCCCGGTTTTGTCAAGAATTGTAAAATCCCGTGTAGTTTTAAGAATTAAAACAAAAAAGACAACACCCTCAAACACTCAAACAGTAATCTTTTAACATATAAATTTCTCAATGACGACTCTTGCTGACAAAGCGATTCTTTCGGGTGCTGACAATCGTCCACCTATGTTGGAAAAAGATATGTATGATTCTTGGAAAAGCATAATGGAGCTATACATGATGAATAGACAACATGGATGAATGATACTTAAATCCGTTGAAAATGGTCCACTCATCTGGCCTACGATTAAGGAGAATGGAGTGACTAGACCAAAGAAATATTCTAAGTTATCCGCCACGGAAGCAATTCAAGCTGATTGTGATGTCAAAGCAACAAATATCATTCTCCAAGGATTACCACCTGAGGTCTATGCACTTGTTAGCAATCATCGAATCGCCAAGGAACTTTGGGAAAGAATTCAACTTCTCATGCAAGGAACTTCATTGACAAAACAAGAAAGAGAGTGTAAGCTTTATGATGAATTCGATAAGTTTTCTTATAAGAAGGGGGGAAAACTACGTGATTTCTACTTGAGATTTTCACTGCTACTAAATGACATGAACATCTACAATGTGAAATTGGAAAATTTTCAAGTGAACACCAAGTTTTTAAATACTCTTCCTCCTGAGTGGAGCAAATTTGTGACTGATGTCAAACTTGTTCTGGATTTGCACACAACTTGCATAGATCAGCTTCATGCTTACTTGGGACAACATGAATTTCATGCAAATAAAGTTCGTATAATGCATGAACGCAACTCAGACCCGCTTGCTTTGGTTGCAACCCATCAAATGACCCAGTCTCCTTATCATACTCATCAAAACTCATACCAAAACACTCAATTTCAACCATAAGCTTCACCATATCAGTCTCCACAGTATGGATCACCTTATCAGTCTCAAAAATACTCAACTCATCAATCATCAACACCTCTTTCAATCACTTATCCATCTAATGATTATCAATCATCCGTTCACCACAACGTTTATTCTCCATCATCATCCATCCCTCAATTGGAATATGCTCCCACAGTTAACCAACAACCTGAATTTTCCCAACCAGACTCGGATCTAATTGTTCCAGTGTTCTAGAAAGGTGATGATCTCATTGATGCCATCAATTACATGATGTCTTTCTTGACTACTGTTTTCACTTCCCGCTACCCTACTACCAATAATCAGTTGAGGAATTCGTCAAACCCTAGGCAACAAGTTACCATTAATGATGGGAAAGTGACCTTACAACCAATTTAAGGGAGACAAACTTCTTTTGTTACGGGTACTACAAGGACCTACACTCCAGGAGCAAGTGGAAGCAATTCTGAGAAACAAAGGATTGTTATCTGTTACAACTGCAAAGGGGAAGGACACATGTCCAAACAGTGCACTAAACCAAAGAGAAAACGGGATGATTCGTGGTTTAAGGATAAAGTGTTGCTAGTACAAGCTCAAGCAAATGGTCAAATTCTACATGAGGAGGAACTAGCATTTTTGGCATATCCAGGAATTGTAGAAGATCAAGCCACACAAACTGTCATTACTCATAATGCTGCTTATTAAGCTGATGATTTGGATGCATATGACTCTGATTGTGATGAACTCAACACTGCCAAAGTTGCTCTCATGGTGAATTTATCTCAGTATGGTTCAGATGCTCTCACTGAGGTACACAATCGTGATAATGTGAATAACAATATGATTAATCAAGTTGTACAGGCGATGCAGTCTTCTAAACAGTCAAATATTGTTAACCATTCAGAAACTGAAATAACCAATAATAGCAATATCATTCCTTATTCTCAGTATGTGATTGAATCACAACAGGCAGCTGTTCAGAATTCTAACTCTTCTACACAACAAGATGTACTGATATCATCTGTGATTGAACAACTGAAAACCTAAGTAGTTAATTGTACCAAGATAAATCTGGACAATAAAAGTTTCAATTATACTTTAACTGCTGAGCTTGAAAGATATAAGGAACAAGTTAAAGTTTTGAAAAAGGACAAACTGTTGATTTACAGAGTAATGATAACGTTTCAGATTCAAGTGCACAGTCTGTAGAGATTGATTGTCTTAAACGAACTCTTTCTAAACATTTAAAAGAAAAGGAATCTTTAATACAAATAGTTACTCTTCTCAAAAATGATTTTAAGAAAGAAGAATCTAGGAACATCGATAAAGAGATTGCGTAAGAAAAGAATATCAAACAGCTAGATAATATTGTTTTTAAAAGAGATCAATCAGCACAAACTGTTCACATGTTGACAAAATCTTAGTTTTTCTATGATCATACCACTAAACAAGCTCTAGGTTTTCAAAATCCTTTCTATCTGAAGAAAGCTCGGCAGTTGGAACCAAAGCTTTATGATGGTAATGTCATTGAGAAAACTAGTGCTATTGTGATTCCTGACTCAGAAGAGACCCTAATGCTTGCGGAAGAAAGTCATTTAAAAATGCTTTTAAAACAAAAGGATCCTATGATATTAGAAAAGAAAGTTATAACTACACCAGTCGACTATACTGTTCTTAATAAACTTTCTTAAGATTTTGAAACACGATTTGTTCCACAAACTGAATTATCTGCTAAACAAGCCTTTTGGTCTCAAAATTGTGTGAATTCTTCAGATCCCACTCCTTCTAGTAGACCCACCAAAGTTGAGGTTCCAAAAGAACTTCCTAAAGTCAGCATGGTTAATACGAGTTTGAAGAAACTTAAAAACCATCTTGCTGGTTTTGACGTGGTTATCAAAGAAAGAACCACGTCCACAGCTATCACTGAGGGCTCATGGGGGTTCGAACATACAAATGCTTGTTATAGGGATGAAATAATTCAATTTGTAAAAGCTCTAAAGGACCTATTTAATACATTCGATTAATTTTTGATTGATGAACTTTCTGAAGTCCAAAATGTCTTTCATCTAATGGAACAGGCTGTGGAACAACATCGTTTAGAGTCAAAAACATTTGAAGTTAAAATGAATCAAGTTTTAAACGAAAATGAACGACTCTTGGAACTAGTTATTAACAAAGATATTTGGAACATAATTATGAATTTTTCTGTGGATAATGCTTCTATAAATGTGCATGAATGTGAACAGTGTCTCAAACTTGAGACTGAGCTTCTCAACAAAAAGGATTTTGTTGAAAAAAAGATTTACGATAAACTGTTCAAAAGTTTTACCACTCTTGAAAAACATTGCATCTCTTTAGAAGTTGATTCTCAACTTAATCAGGAATTTTTTTCAAAAGGACAATTTTGTTTCAAATCAAAGTGCTCCAAGTTTTGATCAATATTTTAAATTAAATGAATTGAAAGCTCAATCCCAAGAGAAAGACACGGTGATGAAGAAGTTAAAAGAGAGAATTAAATCTCTAAGTGAAAAAGTGAATGAGGATAAGATTAAAAAGGACTTAGAGGAGATTGAAACAATAAATATTGAATTAGATCATAGGGTGTCAAAGCTTATTACTGAGAATGAGCATTTGAAACAGACCTATAAGCAACTTTATGACTCAATTAAACCAGCACGTATTCGATCAAAAGAACAATGTGATGATTTAATTAATCAAGTCAGTCTAAAGTCTACGGAAATCTCTGATTTAAATGCTAGTCTTCAGGAAAAAGTTTTGGTAATTACAGCTCTCAGGGATGATTTAAGGAAACTTAAAGAAAAGCTTTAGTTGATAATGTTGTTACGAAACACTCTATTGATCTAAAGATGCTTAAGATTGATGTGGAACCAATAACCCTAAAATTGTTGAATAATAGGACAGCTCACTCTGCCTACATTAAGCACACTCAAGAAGAAGTTGCAGTTCTTAGGGATCTAGTTGAACATGTGAAAGCTAATTATCCTCTAGATCATCCCTTAGACTCTACCTGTAGGTATACTAAATGAATTCAGGACTTGCTTACTAACATCAGTAAAACCTGCCCTAGTATCAACAATTCTGGTGAAAAAATTAGTGGCTGTAACCCCAAAGAACAAGGATAAAAGAGTTAGATTCATTGAGCCAGTCACGTCCTCAAGAAACACAAAAACAACATCTTTATCAAACCTAGTTTCTAAAAAACACGTGTTGTCTTCTACAGGAGTAAAACAATCTACTAGTGCTAGCGGATCACAGCCTTCAGGCAATACAAAGAAAGATAAGATTCAATGACCATCAAGTAGTACTCTAAAGAATAAAGTAGATGCCCACCCTAGGACAGTTAAATCTAGTTTGAAAAATATGAATAGTGTTGTTAAACCTAAAGGAACTGCAAATGTGCAGCATTCCAAGCTTAATGTGAATTCTAAATCTCTATGTGTTAAGTGTAATGGTTGCATGCTTTCTGATAATCATGATTTGTGTGTTCTTGATTTTATCAATAATGTGAATGCTCGTAATAAATCTAAATCTGTTAAGATAAATTCAAAGAGAAAAGTTTGGAAACCAACAGGAAAGGTGTTTACAAATATTGGATACATTTGGAGACCTACTGGTCAGACCTTCACTATAGTAGGAACTGCGTTCCCTTTAACTAGGATTACTACAACTGCTGAAGTGCCCTCTAGGAAACCAACTGCTTTAAAAATTGATACTCCTAAGCCTGTAACAACATTGGTTTACTCAAGGAAACCTAGGAAATCTAAAGTTGATGTTCCCGTTAGCAAACCTAAGATTCTTAGATCTGTATCTGCTAACAATAAGGAACTCAGTCAATCTCGGGGATCTATAGTTTCCAATATTCCATCTTCCACTCTTGATGAATGCAGGTCGTCCAAATTGTTCTTTGGTATTTGGACTCCGGCTGCTCCAAGCATATGAGCAGAGATCGCTCTCAGCTCACCAATTTTATGAATAAGATTTTGGGAACATTCAAATTCAGAAATGATCACATGGCAAAGATTATAAGATATGGTGATTATCAGATTGGGAATGTTACGATCTCAAGGGTTTACTATGTGGAAGGACTTGGACATAACTTATTATGTGTTGGGCAATTTTGTTATTCAAACATTGAAGTTGCTTTTAGTCAACACACCTGCTTCATACATAATCTAGAAGGAGTTCATCTATTGACTGGATCTTGAGGCAACAATTTGTATACTCTGTCTCTTAGAGATATGATGGCGTCCTCTCTGATATGTCTTTTATCAAAGGCCTCAAAGACTAAATCCTGGCTATGGCACAGACATTTGTCTCATCTGAACTTTGGTACTATCAACCATTTAGCTAGACATGGTCTTGTTTGAGGTCTCCCTAAGCTTAAATTTGAAAAGGACCATCTGTGTTCTACTTGTGCCATGGGTAAAAGCAAGAAGAAACCCCACAAACCTAAATCTGAAGACACCAATCAAGAAAAAGTCTATCTTTTGCACATGGATATTTGTGGACCAATACGTGTCGCAAGCGTTAATGGAAAGAAGTATATTCTCGTCATTGTAGATGATTACTCTCGATTTACGTGGGTGAAGTGCTTAAGATCAAAAGATGAAGCTCCAGATTTCATAATCAAGTTTCTCACGATGATCCAAGTACGACTTAAAGTGCCTGTCTGATGAATCAGAACAGATAATGGAACTGAGTTTGTTAATCAAACTTTGCGTGAATATTATGAGAAGGTTGGCATCTCTCATGAAACATCTGTTGCTCGATCTCCACAGCAAAATGGTGTCGTTGAAAGACGTAATCATACGCTAATTGAAGTTGCCCGCATAATGTTGATTTTTGCAAAAGCTCTGTTATTCTTATGGGCAGAAGTAGTTGCTACCGCATGTTACACCAGAAATCGATCCATCATACGTCTTCGTCATGGCAAAACACCATATGAGCTTTTACATGACAAACTTCCTGACTTATCATTCTTCCATGTATTTGGCACACTTTGATATCCGATAAATGATAGTGAGAACTTGGGTAAGTTACAACCGAAGGCTGATATTGGTATTTTCATTGGCTATTCACTCACAAAGAAAGCAATTCGAATTTACAACCAACGTACCAGACGAATCATCAAAATAATTCATGTAGATTTTGATTAGCTGACAGGAATGGCTTCTGAACACAACAGTTCAGGACCCGCACTTCATGAAATGACTCATGTAACAATCAGTTCAGGACTCTTGCCAAACCCTCCTTCTTCAACACCGTTCGTACCACCTTTGAGAAATTATGAGGATATTTTGTTTCAACCGATGTTTGATGAATTACTCACTCCTCCACCTAGTGTTGATTGCCCAACCCCTGAAGTCATTACTCCAATTAATGAAGTAGTTGCTCTAGAACCCGCTGTATTAACTGGCTTACCTTCCTCAACAACTGTTGATCAAGATGCACCATCCCCAAGTATCTCTCAAACAACACCCGAAACTTAATCTCCTGTCATTCCTGATGATGTTGAATAAGACAATCATGACTTAGATGTAGCACATATAGATAATGATTCGTACTTTGGTATTCCAATTCCAAAAATTCCTTCTGATCAATCTTCTTCAACAGATTCTATTCATACAATTGTGCATCCAGATCACCAAATTTCTGAACATAATAGCAAATGGACTAAGGATCATCCACTTGAAAATATAATCGGTGAACTCGCTAGACCAGTTTCCACAAGGCTGCAATTACATGAGCAAGCTCTTTTTTGTTACTATAATGCTTTCCTCACGGCTGTTGAACCTAAGACGTATAAAGATGCTTTGACTCAATCCTGCTGGATCGAAGCAATGCAAGAAGAGCTCAATGAGTTCGAACGCCTTGAAGTATAGGAGCTCGTACCCCGACCAGATAAAGTTATGGTTATTATTTTAAAGTGGATCTACAAAGTGATGCTAGACGAACTGGGAGGTATTCTAAAGAACAAGGCTCGGTTAGTGGCTCGCGGTTATAGTTAAGTAGAGGGAATTGATTTTGAAGAGTCTTTTGCTCCGGTTGCAAGATTAGAGGCTATAAGGATTTTTCTCGCATTTTCCGCTCACATGAACATGGTCGTCTACCAAATGGATGTGAAGACTGCATTCCTGAATGGTAATTTATGGGAAGAGGTTTATGTTAGCCAGTCGGACGGGTTTGTGGATTCAGATAACCCCAATCACGTATACAAGCTAAAAAAAAGCTCTTTATGGGTTGAAACAAGCTCTACGCGTGTGGTATGACATGTTGTCTTCATTCCTGATATCCTAAGACTTCTCCAAAGGCTTAGTGGATCCTACTCTGTTCATCCGTAGGGAAGGTAAGGAATTACTTCTGGTACAAATATATGTCGATGATATTATCTTTGCTGCATCTACACCTGAACTTTATGCCTTATTTGCTAAAACCATGTGTTCAAAATTTAAGATGTCAATGATGGGCAAAATCTTAATTTTCTTAGCACTACAGATTTCTCAAAATCCCAGAGGCATCTTTATTAACCAGTCAAAATATGCCCTTAAATCTTTAAAGAAATACGGTTTTAACTCTTGTGACCCAGTGGATACTCCCATGGTGGAGAAATCCAAACTGGATGAGGATAAAGAAGGGAAAGTTATTGATCCATCACACTATCGTGGTATGATTGGCACCCTCCTTTATCTTACAGCCAGTAGACTTGACCTATAATTTATTATATGCATGTGTGCCCGGTATCAGGTCCGTCCTACCAAAAATCACTTACATGCGGTCAAAAGGATCTTTCGGTATCTAAAAGGAACGGTCAATCGGGGACTATGGTATCTAAAGGATTCTTCAATTGCACTAACAGCATTTGCAGATGCGGATCATGCTAGTTGTCAAGATACACGTCGTAGCACATCTGGTAGTATGCGGTTTCTGGGAGATAGACTTGTTAGCTGGTCATCAAAAAGGCATAAAAGCGCTACGATATCCAGTACGAAAGCTGAATATATTGCTATGTCTGGTTGTTGTGCTCAAATACTTTGGATGAGATCACAGCTTACCGACTATGGCCTTAGATTCAATAAAATTCCAATGTACTGTGAAAACAAAAGCGCTATTGCCTTATGCTGCAACAATGTTCAACATTCCAGGTCAAAGCATATAGACATCACATTTCACTTTATCAAGGAGCATGTTGAGAATGGGGTGATTGAACTTTACTTTGTCAATACGAAGTATCAACTGGCGGACATCTTTACAAAATCCCGTTGCAAGAGAAAGAATTGAATTTCTTATCAACAAGCTGGGAATGCGGAGTTTTACGCCAAAGACTCTGAAACAATTGGCAAATGAAGTTGATGAATAGTGGTGGTACTTATTCAAATATCCTGTAACATATGTATATATATTAAAACCATAAAAACCAAAAAGATTTTTTATTTTTTCAAGAAATTTTTATAAAAACAAAATACAAAAATATAAAATTCATAAAACCAAAGAAAAAAAATTCAAAAATGAGAAAAATATAAAAAGAAGTAATAATGTCATGTCTTCTGAAAATCGATAACATTTACGGTCTTAGAAATGTCATTTAATAATGATACGAGACTGTAAATGAAGTTCGAGCATAAGTTCAAAAGTTTTCAAAACATGCCAAATTTGGCTTGCTATTATTTCTGATAGCAACCCGGTCATCATCTTAAAGGCAAGTATTCCGTCAAAAATGAAACTTGACCTCACAACGGGAATTTATTCTCGGGCATGGTCTACTTTATGATCATGTAAAGGCTTGTGATTACTTTGCATCACAACACATGCTTCCTATATTTCCATAAGTGTACGTGTCAGTGCGCTTATGTGTGAAAATAAGAGAAATCTTATTTACAAATGGTGTTTGTTTTTCATGAATAAAAACATTGCTTCATCAGAAAATGTTGTTTTTCTAAGACATTTGTCTTCTCAAACAACGACTACAACTCTTTAAATAAAAAACAGGTGATTGTTTGAGGGGCAGAAAATGTCAAACATCTTCTTTAAAAAGTCATTTGATAAAAGGAATAAAGGTTTTTTAAAACAATAACAGAATATCATTTTTTTTGGAAAGTTAATTAAGTTAGCTTATGTGTGCCTTAAATGTTAATTATTTATGCCTTTAAAGAGAATATGTGCATATTTAAGGTATTAGGTATTATAGTTAAAACTACAGGGACTAAATGTGCCAATGTATTATCTTATATATGCCTAAATATTCTTATAGTTGATAAAAGATAAGGATCTCAAAGCTTAGGGGGTGAAAGTGTCAAAAAAATTGTTTTTTTTACACCACCACCCATCCTCGTGTTTATCACCCACACACACACACACCTCTTATATTTTTTTTCTCTCTCAAACCCTACCCGATCGTCATATCCTCCAACACCATTTCTACTCTATCTCGAGCTTAAGGTATAACATAAATAATGATCCTTACACCCTAATGATCACTCGTCTTGAAGAAATTTGGTTTTTACAAAGTCTTGGTTTCAAAAAACCCTAATATTCAAAATTAGGGTTCCTAAAATTAAAACTGAATGAAAATTAAAATTGATAGAGGGGTTTTGTTCATATAAGGGTGTTAATGATTCGTGTATAGCAGTTTTGAATAATATGAACATATGTCTTTGATTTGTTGGATGTTGTGTGTCGATATATGTGCTTTTGAGTTTTTAATTGAAAAAGATTATGGGTCTTGTGATAGTTAAATGTTAAATGAATCATTAAAGGTGTGTAGGCTTTGAAACTCGAATATAACGTGTTTGATTTTTGGCTTATAATGAATGTTTGGACTTGTATGCTTGATTGGAAAATGTTTGATGAATCTATGCTTGTAAGTTGATAATAATATTCTTGTAGACTCTATGTGGCTAAATGATTGAATGTTGAGGTGGAAAAACACTTGAAAACTTGAATTAAAATTCAAAATTAAAAGACCTATCCGAATTCGCTGTTTTAGTAGTCCTCGGATTCACAGCTTTATATGTCATCCGAATTAGCAAAGGTTAGTGTTAACCAAATTCGCAGACGTTAGTTATACCCGAATTCGCATTGTGCCTTTAGTGTCCAAATTCATAGTGTGTTTATAGCGTCCGAATTCGCAGTGTGGCTTTAATACCCGAATTCGCAGTGTGTCTATAGCGTCCGAATTCGCAGTTTGGTTTAAGGTCCGAATTTGCAGTTTGGTTTAAGGTCCGAATTTGCAGTTTGGTTTATGGTCTGAATTCGTAGTTTAGTTTAGGGTCTGAATTCGCAGCATCCTTTAGTATCCAAATTTGCAATTTCTAACTATGTCCGAATTCGTAGTTCTTAATTGTGACCTAATTCGCTGTTTTCACTTAAACAACCAGATTCAATCATGCTTATTGGATACAAAAGGCTAATTATCATAAACACTTAGATTCTAATCAAAAGGTGACTTAAAACTTGTGTTAGGTAGCAAAATTAAAATTGATTATCTTTGGAATCTAATCAAGTTAAAATTGGATTAACTCAACTAACCCAATATAAGTTCACTCTTTCCATGATTAGCTCTATAAATGTGTTCCATGCCTTAAGTGCCAAATCCTAAAAAGGGTCTCTATACATAGTATCTTATATAAACTTGTTTATATATATACTGTATCGACTCCCTCTTAGCAGAATCATGAGTATCACAAAAGAACAACAACAAGCCCTTGATGATGCTCTTGTTCCATGGGAACAACGTCTAAAGATTAGAAGTTGCAACTACATATTGAGCACCACATTCAAGCCCAAGGAACCCACATTTCAAGTTGCTTTGGATGTTCTTTCTCTCACTCCTTTTTATCAAGCCTTCTTAATCACTGCAAGTGTCCCTACTATCTACATGCATGAATTCTGGACTATTGCCTCTTACCACAAGCATTTCATCATATTCAAGCTGAACACAAAGAGATATTCTTTTGATCTAGATACTTTCAAAAATATGCTTTAGATTTGTCCAAAACTTCCTGGAAAGCAGTTTGTAGATCCTCCATTTGAAGAGGAAATACTTACTTTCATGAGAGAACTTGGCTACTCCAGAAACATCAAATTACTCTCTAATGTCAAAGTTGAAATGCTACCTCAACCTTGGAGAACATTCGGAATCATCATCAAAAAATGTCTCAGTGGTAAAGTAACTGGAATCGACTTACTTCGTCTCTCTAGGGCTCAAATCCTTTAGGGTTTGTATCACAGAAGAATGTTGACTATGTCTACCTTCTATGGGAGGGACTAGTTTTTCAAATCAAAAACAAGGAGTCAAGGAAGAACAAGTACATGTACTACCTAAGATTCACCAAAGTCATCATCAATCACTTCATGTCACAAGATCAATCAATTCCAAAAAGAAACAAGGTGGACTGGTACATGGCTAATGATGATCTTATTCTCACTACAATGAGATTCATCCCTCAGCATGAAGTCGTTCAAAATTACGGTGCCATTCTTCCTGATAATCTTACCAATCAAGCAATGAAAGAATCTGAAGCATACAAGACTTACTTTGCTTTTGCTACTGGAAAGGCGATTCCTAAACCAAAGTATGTACGTCGATCTACCAAGGAGAAGACTGAACAAGCCCCTGAAGCTTCCTCCGGTAAAAGACTCAAAGCTACTGCTAAAGTAACCAAATCAAGAAAGAAGAAGCAACCTGCTAAAGGACTAGAGACTTTATCTGAAGTTGCTTTGACTGAAGCTGAACAGATGAAGATTGCTCTTAAAAGAAGCAAGACACAACAACACAGCTCTCATGCCAGTGGTTCAGGTGCAGATGAAGGAACTGGTGTCACATCAGGGGTTCTTGATGTACCTTCTTATGATTATGAGGCTGAGCAAATATCTTGGAAGTCTAGTGATGAAGAAGAAGATGATGATGAAGCAAACATAGGCAAAGACGAAGATGATGATGATCAAGATAATGATGATGATCAAGGTGATGAAGATGAGCGGATTGATTCAGATAATGATGGTGATGACTTTGTTCATCCCAAGTTTTCCACTCATGATGAAGAAGATAAAGAAGAAGATAGCTTTGATCCTAGGGTTCAAACACCGTCTCATGTTGAATCCACTGATGATGAAGACAGTGATGAAGAAATTCAAGGTGCAAATGTTAAGGGAGATGAACAAGATGAAGAGGAGACAAATGAAGAGGTCGAAGCAAATGAAATATACAGGGACGTGAACGTCAATCTGGTTAGAAGAGATACTGAAATGACAGATGCTCTACGCACTATCATTTAAACTACACAAGTAATAGAAGACACTCATGTGATCATTACTCCGGTCAATCCTAAAGGTCAACAACAGAGTTCTTTTGTGTCATCTGGCTTCGTTTCTAACATGCTCTACCCTAGTCCAAATACAAGTATTGACTCTATATATAATCTTAACACTGATTCAACTTCACTGATAGATGTTTTAGTTACTACTATTACTGAGCCATCTCTTTTGTCTACAACAACTCTTCCTCCACCACCCACTCCTCTCATCACACATCTGCAACAAACACCAGTTCCTACACTAGCAACTGTTCCAAGCTCCTCCCTACAAGATCTTCCCAACTTTGGCTCTTTATTTGGGTTTGACCATAGACTAAAAACTTTAGAAAATGAATTCTCAGGGTTCAATCAAACGAATTAATTTGTTGCAGCAGTTTCTTCAATTCCCGGCATTATTGATACGTACCTTGCCAACAAGATGAATGAAGCCGTCAAAACAGTTGTTCAATTACAGTCAGACAGACTCAGAGATGAAGCTCAAGCCAAAAATGAAGACTTCCTCAATAAACTTGATGACAACATAAAGAAAATAATCAAGGACTAAGTCAAAGAACAAGTTAAGGCACAAGTCTCTAAGATGTTGCCGAAAATTGTGAAGACTGTAAATGAACAACTCGAAGCTGAGGTTCTGAGTCGTTCATCCAATGAATCTAAGACATCTTATGCTTTAGCCTCCAACCTATCTGAATTAGAGCTGAAGAAGATTCTCATAGACAAGATGGAGAGCAATAAGTCAATCCACAGATTTGATGAACAAAATAATCTCTACAAAGCACTGGTTGACACTTACGAAAGTGACAAACTCATACTTGACACTTATGTTGATACTGTCTCGTTCAAAAGACAATGAGATGATAAGGATAAAGACGAAGAACCCTCTGCTAGATCAAACCGGGGGGTCCAAGAGAAGAAGAGTAGGAAAAGAACCAGAGTCAACCAGTGCACCAAAAGTAAAGACCTTCAAGACAACTGGCAAGTCTACTGAAGGGTCCAAATCTCATCACAAGTCTTCTGGCGAGTCTGCTCAAGCAGAGGAGCCAAGGCACACTACCAAAGATTTGGAAGAACCCGCACATCTGAAGTTCGAAACAGGAGTTACTGAAGATCAACCTGATAAAGAGACCTCTCAGCTTCCTGATTGGTTTCAGAAAGCAGCAAAACCTCCTACTCTCGATCGTGATTGGAACAAGACTTTGTCTGATTTTTATGGACCTGTTCAATCTTGGCTAAGCTCTTTGGCCCAGATGGAAGATCCGCGTGAGTGGTTTAATGAGTTGATGGACACTCCTCTTGACTTCTCAGCATTCGTGATGAACCGGCTTAAAGTTGATACTCTAATTCCTGAATTATTAGCCGGTCCAACATTCAAGCTGATGAAAGGATCATGCAAGAGTCTGGTAAAACTTGAATATTTCTTTGAAGAAGTCTACAAGGCAACCACTGATCAATTAGACTGGAACAACCCTGACGGTCAACAATATCCTCATGATCTGCGAAAGCCACTACCATTGATACCTAATTCTCGAGGTCGTCACGTAATACCTTTCGATCACTTCATTAATAACGACCTAGTGTATCTAAGTGGTGGTGTCTCAAGCCGAACATATACAACTTCAGTGACAAAGACAAAGGCTGTAGATTACGGGAATATCAAATGGATTGAAGATCTGGTCCCTAACACAATGTGGAGTCAAGTGCCGGTTAGCTACGACAAACATGCACTTTAGGGAATCTCACATTGGGGGCGAAAACGACAACAATTCTATAGATTTGCTGCTAACAGGGAATCTGCTCGAGATGTCTACTCCAAACGCATAATCATTGCTGTCACAAAGCTTCAAATAGTCGAATGGCATAATTACAAGCATCTGGATTGGATCACTGTTCATAGAGATGATAACAAGCTGTATAAATTCAAAGAAGGCGATTTCAACAGGCTTCGCATCCAAGACATCGAAGACATGCTGCTTCTTCTTGTTCAAGGCAAGTTGACAAATCTCACTATTGAAGAACGCCTAGCTTTTAATGTCTCCTTGCGAATGTTTACAAGAAGCGTTGTCATCCAAAGGCGTGTGGAAGATCTTCAATTAGGTGTCGAGAGTTATCAAAAGAAGCTCAACCTCACAAAGCCGGATACGTACAGATCAGATCTTAAACGAAGGGAAGCTTATACAGCATACTCCAATCCCAGAGGTTTCATTTACCAGAACAAAGACAAGAAGAACAGATTGATGCGTATTGATGAACTACACAAGTTCAGTGACGGTACACTCAATGATGTTCGGACTGCTCTTGATGATCATCTAAAGGGAATTCAGATGAAGTATCTGCCTCAGACTATCTGGAGACAAAGTGATAGAGATAAAGCAGGAGCTATGATCCAGGCAATTGATAAACAACTAAAGACCAGGAGGATTATGCGGAGCTTGGAGAAATTTGTTGGTGGGAGACCGTACGAGGGAGACTTTTGGCTGCTACAAAGGACCATATGATTTATCATATGATGTCCTCATCATAACAGGTCAAACCTTGTACATAATTAATAACTTGTGAAATTTGTATATATGTAGTGTAGACATTATGGTGATATTAAGGAGTGCTCGAGTACAAAAACTTTAAGAATTTCTTAGTAAATTCAAAAAAATTCAAATTATTGTACTCAGCACTGTCTTATATACCCTCAAACATTGAGGAGGAGCATTAAAATGTTCCTAATAGATAGTGTGTAACATTTTGTCCCCGGATGTTTAATCAATTGATATCTAAAATATCAAGGGATTAACATTTTGGATAAGGGGAGAAAATGTGATTAAACTGAATCTAATTTGTATTGGAAACAGTATTGAATAAAATGGACTCAATGCACGCACAATTAGCATGTACTACGAATACATGCACATGTTAAAGGGGGACTTTTTAGTGATGGAGAGACAAACTCTCAAAGGTGTAAAACTTTTAATATTTGATATCAAACACTTGATTAAACTTTTCAATGATTTTGTTTTGAATGTGATGGAATTACCCCAACAAAAGACGACAGGTACTTAAATTTATGGAGTTATATAGTTTAGGCATCGGTATTCAAATCCTATGATACAGTCAAAACCGGAGGGATCTACCTAGGGATATCCACTAAATAGTGTAGAGGTGCTTAGGTATGATACAAAAGGAGAAAAAGTGAGAATCGGGAATAATGTCGACTGAGATAGAGCTAACACTGGAACAAACCCAACAAGGTGTTAGTTATGAAGTCTCGGTAAGCATTAAAGGGGTTGAAGAATGAAAAAGAATTAGAAGGATAAAGGGTGAAAAGAAAGAAGCCCTCCATACACTTAGGCAGAAACCGGGTCAATACATAATCTGTCGAAAACACTAAGTTGTTGTCTGGCATTAAAGACAGTCATAGACTTAGTGATGATGTGCACAACCCTCCCTAGCCACTCAAGGTCTCTCAACAGACTCTTGTTTCATTTCTCACGGAGATTACACGCATTTCTATCAACTTTCTCACTCCGAGTTAGTTGATATTAAAAAGGTGGCAGTCTGCTCCAGCCTCGGATCACTAAAAAAACAAAGTGCACTATTGAGTCTAAAGCCAAAAGAGATCATCCATAAATCTCATTAGGACACGTGTCTATTTTATCTTGCTTAGTCACACAATATGAATAAACAAGATATATTTAAGAGTCCTATGCTTATCCATTATGATTTTGGCCATAACATCCGAGTGATAATTCCAGAAGATGGAAATACCTGCTTGAGCCAACATCAAACAACTCATGGTAGTGACTTGTAAGATTCTTATTAATTCAAACTGTGACAACTAGAAAGCCACAATGGGCGATTCTTATGAATCAAGCTTGTACCGGTTATGGATCGATCGTTAATGAATTTTGAATTGCTTAAAAAACTACTCTCGATGTGTCACAAAACCACTTTAGCAAGTGATACGTAGATTGATTTTCAAATCAATTTTCTTATTTAATCAGTGAGACAGTAACTCACTGGTTCACTCTTATCGTGTTGTCTGCTTTGAGACGTTCTGATAATGAGAACATGCTGAGTTCGATGAATCTAATACATATGTGTTAGAAAGATTCAATACTACAGCTGGAAATCCTATCAAGAAGATTCTTCTTAAATTGAATCTATCTGATCACAGGTTGATCCTTACGGATTCGAAGGTTACTCTAACCAAACATGGGCGAATAACAAAGCCATATTTGTCCACCCGCTTTATTGCTAACTGTTTTAATGTAAGACATTTAAAGATAGAGGTGAAGGTACCTGATTCCAGCTATCTCAACGATTCATAACCACATGCTCATACCCGACCGACAAACATAAAGACATCATGAAAGCTCAAGTACATGTTTCAAGATTTCCGCTACTCTGATACCGTACGTCCTTCTTGAAGCGACGGAGTGATAAAGCTAAAGAACTTTAAGAAAGATGCATCATTATAGCTTTTAAGTTATCAAATCAAGAATCATATGAGCATGTCGGTCCCAAAGTCACAAGTTTCATAAGATGGCAAAGTTTACAAGATGGCGAAGAGATTATGCTTGGTTGATGAACTCAAGATGCTCAAGATCACATACTCACATACAAGTAAAAGATGAAGGAACAAGCTCTATCCTAAAGTAAATGCTTACTACGCCATATTCACAAGAAAAAGTAAAGAAAAGATGTCTACGAGCTGAAGACTAACGATAAAGCATAGTATGCTAGGATTTCATTTTTGTAAATTAGAGTGACCTCCCTTAGGGGGAGATTGTTAGGAACAAGAAAAGTCTCGGTCACTTCCAATATTAATTAGTCTAAGCCCATAGTTTGTACAATGTTTAGTTTATAATCTAATATGGCCCAAAGGCTTATGGAAAGCCTCATAAGGTCCATGCCTTAGAGAGAGTGTTGGTTGGTTGTATTCTCATTTTTCACCTTAACGCATTTTCTTTCCATTACTTTCTCTCTCTAAAATACATCCTTCCTTCCACACTTTATCTCTCTAGTTCTTACTTGTATATTAGAGATTACTTGTCTTCTACACCCGCTATGTGGTAAGTTTCTGCTACTCTAATAGGTCGTGTCGCGGTGGTGTCATGAAGATTAAACCCAGTTTACTCCAAGTATGCAAATAAAATTGATTTAATGGTGTTCGAAGATTAAACCACAAATTATTTTAATCTTATGTACATACTTATACACATTTCCCATCGTAACCAAAGTGTTCTCACTGAGCGCGAATATGGCCATGTGCTTAATCCTAATTCATGACTCTCTAAGAGAGAAACCACAAACTCTCTATTCAATGTGGAACCACCTCTAAGTTATATAGGCAAAGCTTCTATAACGCCTCCATTGCTAAGACGCCTCTAAAGATTTGTTAAGAGGTTATCCTCATCCTAATTCTCGTCAATATCGTACTATCTCTACTACATGGGTCAATTATTTGATAGTACCTTCTATTGACTAGTGACTTGTTATTACCTATTAAACTTGGAGATAGGAGCACTAAATACAAGTTGGGTTACCATCCCTAACCGATTTACTTATGGTTTCAGACCTATGTCTCTAGTAGTAACACAAACTAAGTCTCTCGTCAGAGGCTTAGTAAGTGGATAGGCCAAGTTTCTACACGACTTGACATAAACAACACTAATGGTACCATTCTTAATCACTTGTCTCACATAGTTCTGTCGAAGATGAATATGTCTCGACTTCCCATTATACACAGAGTTATAAGCTTTAGACAAGGTAGCTTGACTGTCACAGTACATAATAATCGAAAGCATTGGACTGGGCCACAGTTGGATATCCAGTAACAGATCCCGCATCCACTCAGCCTCTTTGCTTGCTGCAACGAGAGCAATAAATTTAGCTTCCATAGTGGAATGAGAAATACACGTCTGCTTCTTGCTAGCCCAAGAAACAACTCCTCCCGCAAGAGTATAAATCCACCCGTTCATAGATTAGAATCACTCGTGTGATTCACCCAACTTACATCTGAGTGCCCTTCCAAAACCCTAGGGTATGATGTGTATGTCAAGTTTAAAGAACTAGTCCTTTTCAGGTACCCTAGTACTTTAGACACTGCTCTTTAGTGTTCTAAGCTTGGATTACTTGTGTACTGACTTAACTTGCTTACAGCAAAAGCAATGTCAGCCCTAGTACAATGTGTTGCATACATCAAACAACCAATAACACTTGCATACTCTATTTGAGCTACAGCTCTACCAGAATTCTTCTCAAGATGTACACTCGGCTCAAAAGGAACGTTAGATTCCTTTATATGCAAGTGTTGAAACTTAGTCAGTATCTTCTCGATATAATGAGACTGACTAAGAGAAATTTGATCATTTGTCCTTTTCACTTTAATTCCCAAAATAGTGTCTACTTCACCAAGATCTTTCATCTTAAAGTTCGAGGATAAGTAAGACTTTGTTTCGGAAATACCATCTATAGTTGTGCTAATGATCAACATATCATCAACATAAAGACAAATGACCACTGTATAATCTTTCGTTCTTTTGGTATAAATACACCTGTCAGCACTATTGTGCTTAAACCCGAAAGAAATAACAGTGGTGTCAAACCTCTCATGCCACTGCTTTGGAGCTTGTTTCAACCCGTACAAGGACTTAACAAGTCTACACACTTTGTTTTCTTGCCCTTGTATCACAAAACCTTCAGGTTGTTCCATGTACACCTCCTCGTGTAAGTAACCATTTAGAAAGGTCGTCTTCACATCCATTTGATGAATGTACAAACCTTTAATGGCAGATATCGCTATGAGTGTTCTTATAGAACTAATTCTAGCGACCAGGGCATATGTATCGAAATAATCTAACCCCTGTCTTTGTCTGTAGCCTTTGGCAACTAATCTTGCTTTAAAGGCATAGATTGATCCATCTGGGTTAAGCTTCTTCTTAAATACCCATTTGGATCCTATGGGTTTCACGCCCTTAGGAAGTTCTGCTAATTCCCAAGTCTGATTACCCAAAATAGAATCCATCTCATCATTTACAGCCTCCTTCCAAAGAGGAGCATCTCGAGATGACATGGCTTCAAAAAATGTCTTAGGGTCATCATCGATGTTAATCGAGAAAATGACCTTTTTTGTCACTTTCTTTTGTGTCCCTTCGACTAAGTAAGAGAAGAAATCTGATCTTAGACTCTTCTCTTTTCTAGCTCGAGTCATAGTATATTTATTTTGTACCTACTTAATACATAAAGAACATCAACAAGAACAAATGGATTTATCTCATCCAATGATTGCCTAATCCTTGGGATTCACAAAAGTCAGATCGGATTGTTGCTTGCAATCCATATACAAATGTCTCACACAGTGCGATCCATTGACAAAGAACAACCCAACATTTTTTTATCGTAAAGATGGAACTATATAACCAAAATAAGAGGTAACTAATTATAAGGATCTATACTCATGCATGTCACATAAGCCTTGAGTGTTGTGAGCAAAGTGAACCTCAAATTTTATGGGGGTCTCATTTGGAGATTTACATTTATCCCTTCAAGAAAAATAATGTTGAGATCTGAGATTTGATGATTACAAAACTAAATATGCAAAATTGAAGAAAGATGAAACAACAAGGACTTAATGTGAAATATTAAGTTAGCTTCCTATGTAAGCTAGGTTTTCTTGTAAACCCTCTATATAAAGGGTATTAGAGGCGTCTGTTTTACATATCCATCATAGTTAGACCTCTCCAAAGAGAGTCTAGACAACACAAAGAAAAGCGTGTGTATATTAAGTTAATGTATTAGTTAGTTTTATTAGATAGTTAAGTCTAAGCATCAAGACTGTGAATCCTTGTTACTGTTTGTAACCATTTATTCTATTAAATTAATGGAGGCCTGGGGAATGTTAAGTAGTAAAACCTTGTTAACAACATTACTATTCTTTATAATTTTGTAGGTGCTTATTAATGTTGTTTTGTAAAACAAAACCTAAGGCCAAAACGATCTCCACAATTGGTATCAGAGCGGGTTGCTCTTGATATCTAGGGTTTATACAAGGTTTTTGTTTATGTTTGTTTTCTATGGTCGAATCTGAAAAACTAGGGTTTTTGAAGAAACCCTAATTCTGAAAAACAGAAAGTATGATAGAGTTTCTTTGCTGTCGTTTATGGTCACGATAAGATTTAGCATACATAATTTTCTTGATGTTCGATTCATGACAGGAGAAGAACAGCAAACTGTCGAGCAGCAAACAGATTTAGAATTTGAATTTGTGGTCAATTCAATTTTAAATCATATGGTTTTGTTGTTATTAAAATAATGAAGAATAAACTGTTTGGGTTACAAGGATTTGTTGCTACAAAACTTTATGCTTTCTGGACTCTCTTTGATCGCTGTATGGGTCTGCTTATTGGTTGGTTATGACACGTTTCCAAAAGTAGTACAGCATGTATGTACTTTAGTGTTTGTTTTTGAGAAACAAAGATGAAAAACAAATATAATTTGGTACTTAAGCTGCTTGTATATATACTGCTGAGTTTATTTTGTTTCGGTGGAGGAATACTTAAATGATAGACAAAGTTTTGAAGTCAGCAGGTATCGATAAGGATCTGAAGGTACAAAGATTATGAGTAAAACTCAAAGTTCTGTTAGGGTTTTTCTGTTCTTCAGGTTTACTTTTATCTTCATTGTTTCTTCTGGGATCGGTAAGTCTCCATGATGTGTTTATGATATGGCTCAATTGTTAGCATGATGGCATTTTGAATGCTAAATCATGGAAGCAGTTTTGATCCAGGGTTTAGGAGATCCGGTGGTAATTGATATATGCTAAAAGGAAACCCAATTTTATAGGGATCAGCTTTAAAATGTTCGAGATTTATTTAAGGGAAGATAGTTAAGGTTAATGATGCTAGTTTTATGGACTATTATTTATTTTGATTTAGAATTCTTGATATTTAGGAATTATCTTTTGTTCCATAACAACTTTTTATCTAATATGGGAGCAGCAGGAGAAGTTTTTGAAGTATAAATGGTTAGTGTTGCTCATGTAAAATAGTGCTGCTATGAGATATGGACAAAATCATGGGCTGACTTGCAAATTAGTGATGGGTTGCGTCAAATATAGATGGATTAAATGATGATTGGTTGATATTATACTGATTGGTGTTTAAAGATCACTTAGACTAGTTCGTGTATTGATATGAAAGCATGGGATAGACTTTGTACTGCTAGTTTCCGAGGTCTTTAGATTGGACTATGTTTTAGCACTGCTCGTATCACAATTAATCTTCAGCTTTTGTTGGATTGTTTTCTACAGCTATCGTATATCAGGTTAATACTGCAAGGCCTCAATTGATTTTTAGTACTGCCAGAGTACTTTAATACTGCTAGCATTGTCCGATGTTGGACACAACGATTTTTGGATCTCGGATGGAACTGTTTTTCACAACAGTTTATTCTTATTTATTTTATGGCTCATTTTGGATTTATTAAAGAGGTGATTACGAAGACAATTGAATATCGCTTATTTGATGTTGTAGTTGAGTTTTTCGGATGCTGTTCCATATCAATTCTCAAATGGCTTACAACATTTGGAGGTAACTTGTTCGTGCTTACAACGATGTGGTGAAGACTTGTCAAAATCTAGCAAAAGTGTGTGATTTTTCTTATGGTGCTCAAAGCTCACATTTGCTATCAATTTAGTTATGTGTCTCATAGAAGATGAGGGTGTTTGTCAAGAGTTTGTGATCTACTTATATTTCACAGATTTATTTATAAGTTTGACGTCACGTAGATAGTGCAAGACATAAGACACAAGTTTAGGAGATTCTAATTCTTCATCAAATTCGTTATACTCGGTTTTCTTCATTAGTGATCACTACATAGAGCCTACAGAGTTCGAGATTCAAGAGATGGTAAACATATTGGTTTCAGGAGAAGCTTATTGATTAAATGTTTAACCATCTACATGCACCACTTAAGGGGAAGTGTTTACAAGTTGCATATCTACAAGAAGACCCATATTAGATGATTACAAAAAGGGGAATAAGACTACAAAAGATATGGTTTGCAGCTTATTATGTGTGGTGACATGTTCAAGAAGATCTTAAGTCAAGGGGAATCATTAAAGATTTTGTTTCATACATGAAGATTTTTTTGTAATATCAAATAAAGGAAGATTGTTGGGATCTGAGATTTGTTGAATTTGACAAAACTAAATAATTAAAAATGAAAGTGAAGATTGAAACAACAAAGGACTTAATGTGAAATATTAAGTAGCTTCCATAATGTAAGCTAGGATTTCTTGTAACCCTCTAACAACAACTGTAACAATGTCAGAGGGTCAAAAATAAGAAAGTCAAATGGTAAGCCAGTATATTTATATATAAATTCACAAATACATATTTCATACTTTTACTTTTATGTTTTTTCATCATAGTATATTTATTTTGTACCTACTTAATACATAATGAACATCTAACAAGAACATAGGGATTTTCTCATCCAATGTATTGCCTAATGCCTTGGATTCTCAAAAGGCAGATCGATTGTTGCTTGCATCATATACAAATGTCTCACACAGTGGCGATCCTTTGACAAAGAACAACCCAACATTTTTTATCGTATAGATGGAACTATAGACCAAAATATTGAGGTACTAATTATAAGGATCTATACTCATGCATGTCACATAAGCCTTGAGTGTTGTGAGCAAAGTGAACCTCAAATTTTATGGGGGTCTCATTTGGAGATTTACATTTATCCCTTCAAGAAAAATAATGTTGAGATCTGAGATTTGATGATTACAAAACTAAATATGCAAAATTGAAGAAAGATGAAACAACAAGGACTTAATGTGAAATATTAAGTTAGCTTCCTATGTAAGCTAGGTTTTCTTGTAAACCCTCTATATAAAGGGTATTAGAGGCGTCTGTTTTACATATCCATCATAGTTAGACCTCTCCAAAGAGAGTCTAGACACACCAAAGAAAGCGTGTGTATATTAGTTAATGTATTAGTTAGTTTATTAGATAGTTAGTCTAGCATCAAGGATTGTGAATCCTTGTTACAGTTTGTAACCATTTATTCTTATTAAATTAATGGAGGCCTGAATGTTTAGTAGTAAAACCTTGTTTAACAACATTACTATTCTTTATAATTTTTGTTGTGCTTATTAATGTTGTTTGTAAAACTAATCCTAGATGGGCAAAACGATCTCCACAATTGGTATCAGAGCGGGTTGCTCTTGATATCTAGGGTTTATACAAGGTTTTTGTTTATGTTTGTTTTCTATGGTCGAATCTGAAAAACTAGGGTTTTTGAAGAAACCCTAATTCTGAAAAACAGAAAGTATAATAGAGTTTCTTTGTTGTCGTTTACGGGTTCACGATAAGATTTAGCATACATAATTTCTTGTGTTCGATTCATGGACAGGAGATGAAACAGCAGATGTCGAGCAGCAGCAGATTGAAGAAGTTGAATTTGTGGTCAATCAGTTTTGAATCATTATGGTTTTGTAGGTTATTAAAATAATGAAGAATAAACTGTTTGGGTTACAAGGATTTGTTGCTACAAAACTTTATGCTTTCTGGACTCTCTTTCATCGCTGTATAGGTCTGTTTATTGGTTGGTTATGACACGTTTCCAAAAGTAGTACAGCATGTATGTACTTTAGTGTTTGTTTTTGAAGAAACAGAAGATTGAAATCATATATAATTGGTACTGCTGCTTGTATAGTTTACTGCTGAGGTTATTTTGTTCGGTGAGTGAATGCTTAATGATAGACAAAGTTTTGAAGTCAGCAGGTATCGATAAGGATCTGAAGGTACAAAGATTATGAGTAAAACTCAAAGTTCTATTAGGGTTTTTCTGTTCTTCATGTTTACTTTTATCTTCATTGTTTCTTCTAGGATCGGTAAGTCTCCATGATGTGTTTATGGATATGGCTGCAAGTTTGTTAGCAGGATGTGATTTTGATGCTTAAATCATGGAAGCAGTTTTGATCATGGTTTAGGAATGGATCGTGGTATTTGATATGATGCTAAAAGGAAACCCTATTTTATAGGGATCTGCTTTAAATTGTTCGGTTTATTTAAGGAAGAAGTTAAGGTTATTGATGCGAGTTTTATGGACTATGATTTATTTTGATTTAGAATTCTTGATATTTAGGAATTATCTTTTGTTCCATAACAACTTTTTATCTAATATGGGAGCAGCAGGAGAAGTTTTTGAAGTATAAATGGTTAGTGTTGCTCATGTAAAATAGTGCTGCTATGAGATATGGACAAAATCATGGGCTGACTTGCAAATTAGTGATGGGCTGCGTCAAATATAGATGGATTAAATGATGATTGGTTGATATTATACTGATTGGTGTTTAAAGATCACTTAGTACTGTTCGTGTATTGATATGAAAGCAGGGATAGACTTTGTACTGCTAGTTCGTGGTCTTTGGATGGACTATGTTAGCACTGCTCGTTCACAATTAATACTGCCAGGTTTGTTGGATGTTTCTACTGCTAGCGTATAGCAGTTAATACTGCTAGGCTTCTATTGATTTTTAGTACTGCCAGAGTAATTTAATACTGCTAGCTTTGTCCGATGTTGGACAACAGACGCGTTTGGATCTCGGATAGAACTGTGTTAGGAATTATTAATTTTGTAATAGTTAGTATTCCTTCTGGTAGAACATTTATAGTTCCTGCTGGCATGTATGTAGTTCTTGCTGGTAGAGTTATTATATCGTTCCTGCTGTTAGTACAATTGGGTTCCTGCTGGTAGCATAGTTCATGCTGTCAGTAGTAATAGTCAACTCGTATATTTAGTAGTTAGTTGAGAATAAAGGATATGCATGAGATATATTAGGAAGAGATAATGCATATCTTCTCTACGCGTATTCTCTACGCAAATTAGGGTTTCTCTAGTATATAAGAAGCATTCGGCCAAGGGTTGTACACATCTTGAAAACATTTTTTAATAGTAATATAGATCCATAAAGGATCATTGTTATTTAGTTATTCTTCTTTAACTCTATTGTTTATATTCCGCATAAACTTTAGTTTATTGTTAGAGTCTCTCCTGTAGTTTGCTTGTGATTACATAAGTATTCTACCAACCCTAAAGGGCTCAAAGATATGTCTAGGACTGGACCAACAGGCACTTTCAGTGTTGGATCAGCCAAACACTTCTTAAGGTTTGACACGTAGAACGTGTCATGAACACTATTTAATTCCTCAGGCAAATCTAACCGATAGGCCACAGGGACTACTTTCTCAATAATCTCAAACGGTCCAACAAACCTAAGTGCTAACTTCCCTTTCTTCCCAAAGCGTACCACACCTTTCCAAGGCGACACTTTGAGCAAGACATAGTCACCTACACTAAACTCTAAAGGCTTCCTCCTCTTAACAACATAACTTTTCTGATAATCACGCGCAGCCTTAAGTCTATCCTTAATCTGTGAGATCTTCTTAGTAGTCTCTTGCACTAACTCAGGTCCTATCAACTAACCTTCTCCCACCTCAGCCCACATAAATGGCGAACGACACTTTCTACCATACAATGCCTCAAACGGAGCACGTCTCACACTAGAATGATAACTATTGTTATACGAAAACTCAACCAATGGAAAATGAACATCCCAACTTCCCCCGAAGTCCAAGACGCATGCTCTAAGCATGTCTTCCAAAGTCTAAATAGTACGCTCACTCTGACCATCGGTCTAAGGGTGATAATCCGTACTCATGTCTAAACGAGTCCCTAATGCCTCTTGCATTGACTGCCAAAACTTTAAGGTGAAACGACTATCATGATCAGATATAATCTAGATCGGCACACCATGTCTAGCAACTATCTCATTCAAATACAATCTAGCCAACCTTTCCATCTTATAATCCTCACGCATAGGTAGAAAATGAGCAGACTTAGTCAATCGGTCCATAATGACCCAGATTGTGTCATGCCCACTACTAGTCCTAGGCAACTTAGTCACAAAATCCATAGCTATTCCTTCCTATTTCCATACGAGAATCTCAGGCTGTTGGAGCAAGCCAGATGGCCTTTGATGCTCAGCCTTAATCTTCAGACAAATCAAACACTTACTAACATACTCAACTATATCCTTTTTCATTCCAGGCCACCAATACGTATCTCTCAAATCATAATACGTCTTATCAGCACCTGGGTGTACAGAGTACTTTAACTTATGGGCTTCATCCATTATCAGGGTTCTCACCTCACCCTTTAAGGGTACCCATATTCGATCTAGGTAGTACAAGGTTCCATCGCTTCTCTGTTCTATCATTTCATCCAAACCTTTCTGCAATCCTACAAACTCATCCGCAGCCTCCTTCTGAGCCATCAGTATCCTATC
>BQNB010013918.1:0-28194 GCA_026074375.1 Tanacetum coccineum
CCGGGTCGACCCGGGTCAACGAAAAACCGGCGGTTCAATCCGGTTCTCAAACAAGCAAAAACCCGGTCTCATTCGGACCGGTCTCCGAGCCGGTTCACGGTTCAACCGGGAAAGGTCCTCTCAATGCTCTAACGACCACCGGCCGGGTCAACCCGGTTTTTAAAACATTGGTTGTATTTGCATGATTCCTTTATTGTTTTAATAAAGTGACACATTTCATTTTCCCGTTTCTATTATACTAAAGTGGAATTTAACAAAGAGTAATAGACGATGCATGCCTCACATGCATGAAGGTGTTCAAGGGACGAATATTAAACAATCGGTAGAAATAATGTACAAATGAAGAATTAAATTATATCATTGTGATTTATTTCAGTCAACAAATCAATGTTCATATTAACATAAAATTAAAAGTCGGTTAAAGATTGAGCCAAAGTTGAAAATGTTGAAAAAATAATTAATGATTTAACCTAAGCAAAAGTTTCTAATAATAGACAAAAAAAGTAAGTTTTATACATGAGCAAAATTTCATATTTTTATCGAAAAACAAACCTCATGCATCGCATGGGTTTTGTTATAACTTTTGATATATAAAATTATTAATTAACATTAATACATGCAAACTAGCAAGTAGCACCAACATAGATTGAGTTGAAATTGTCAATTCGTGAGAGTGAATATGGAAGCAATGTGAATGGTTTAGATTGTATTGTGGAAAATGAAAAATTACATGGTTTTAGCTCGAAATCGTTTGTTAATCATAATAATAGATAAAGAAAAAGTTGATTTTTATACATAAGCAGAAGTTCATGTTTGTATCGAAAAACAAAGCCCGTGCATCACACGGGTCGTCATGCCCTCGTGTAAAAATAAAATTACGTCAAAGTATATGTAATTAACTTGCTCTATTTGTAAAACACATGAAAAAACTAAAACCCGGCCAGGTTTCGAGAACCGGGTTGACCCGGGTCACTTTAAACCGGCGGGTCTAACCGAGTTTTGAAAATATAAAACCTTGTTTAATTTGACATGTTTTTCTGATCGAAATCCATTCAACCGGTTGAGCTGACCGGATCGAACCAGGTTATAAAACACTACGCCTAACACAACATTTTCTAATTAGCATGTGTACACACTATGACCAATATTTGTCATTCGCTCACACTCTACATTTTTTGAAGAATATAAACTTTCTGTTAGATTTTCCTCACATACAAACGCGTATATATAAAAATGAGCGATAAGGTGCGTGTATCTAGAAAATAAAATTCGATTAGTAATTTTGATGAGGACAAGGAGCCTGTGGAAGAATTGGCAGAGGCAGTGGCGAAATTACAACATAAACTTTAGGAGGGCCTTTAAGATAATTTTTTATATGGTAAACACCATTTATGAACTATTTACTATTTTCAGTGTCTCATTATGAATCATGTACTATTTTTAAAATCATTGTTAACCACCAAACCGGCTAGCAGCCCATTATATCCACGTGTATTTTCTTTTTTAATTTTTTTCCCTTACTTGCGGGTATTTGACCGCTATGTTTTGACCACAATCATAAACACCAATAAACACATACATTAACCACAATCATAAACACCAAACCGTAAATCCATATTCATAACCACAATCATCAAGAACAATGTCAGACAGGAAAGATGAAATCAACAAGAAAAATGGTTAGTGTTATTTTTTTGCTTATTTATTCCGTTATGCTTATTTAATCATTTCACATTAATCACAACCTCATTTATGCAATGGCAGAACCAGATTGGAGTAAAGTTGAATGGACTCCGGATTTGGTAGACTATGTGTATGATAAGTATGAGAACGTACCCGTTACTAACGAGATACTAGACGACTTGTATACTTTTGCTATGATGAAAGGTTAGTGTACTTCTTCCATTGTTTAGAGTGTTGTCCACATTTCCATTTTGTGTGCATTTCCATTTTGACTGCATTTCCATTTAGAATAAGGGGGTGTTTGGAAATGCTAAATGACATAAACTTATACAACTTAAATGCGAAAGTTCATTTAGCATTTCCATTTGCAGAATACATTTGACTACATTTAGCATTTGCAGTTTGGATACCATTTTAATTTTGAATAAGGGCTTATGACATGCCATTAGGAATGGTATCTAAACACCCCTTTTAGTAGTGCTAAACACCCCTAATAGTCTTAATGGTAGTGCCAAACACCCTTAATAGTCTGTAATTTTTCTCCAAAACACACCAAATGGTCTGCCAATCTCTTCTGTAGAGAATTTTTTATCCATGGTAGAATATGAGAATGTAGAAGCTGAGAAGGATACAGAGAAGATTTATAGAAAGCTTATGGTGACTGCTGATATGGTTGATCATGTTTTGGATAAGTATGGGAAGAACTGAAAGTTGATGATCAAATAGCTAATGTCATACTAGAAGATTTGCAGATTAAATATGAGAAAGGTTAGTATATTATTTGCATACTGCATTAATAAGAAGTGTCTTGTATATGTACATTTAACATGTCTTAACCTATTAATTTCTAGATGATAAGGGGAAAGGAAAAGTTGAAGGGGATTTGGCTAGGGAAAATTAGGCAGAGCAGGCATGGGATGATGTTGATCTTGTTGATGCTGATGATGTTGATCTTTTTGAGACTCTTGATCTTGAAAAGAAAGTCACAAAACTTAAAGAGGATTTTACTATGATGCTAAAGGCAAAGAAGGCAAAACAGGTAAAGGATCCAGAGGTGAATAAAGGTATATGTCTTTGCCTGTTTATATGTCTTTGTATGTTTAACAATGTTTATGTGTCTCTTCTAAAGTTTTTTAACAATGTTTATATATTCCAATGCTTGCAGAAGTGGTGAGTCTATCTAGTGATAAAGGTTTAGAAGTTGATGATGAAGATATTGTCTGCCTATATGATGTTAAATATCCTCTCACTAATGCTGAGATCAGGATGTTTAAGGAGAGACCTACAACATCCAGAGGTCCTAGAAGACAACTTGCTTCCACTTATACAAGATCTAGAGCTCCCATTTCTTCCACTTCTAGAAGACAACCAAGACCTAGATGTGTACTTGCTTTGTTTACTCCTAATGCTCCACCACCTTTCCCACACAAAAAAAGAAGTCCAATCCTTAGACATATGCTTGTGTACTTATTCTCTCTTCTGTACTTTCTTAACACATTTGATGATGTACTTGATGTTTAGACATATGCTTGTTTATTCAAGTATTTGGCATTTGCAGTAATATAACCTATTTTGAGTTGATTGCATTTACACTTACATTTGTAGTAATATTTAGCATTTGCGTTAAGCATTTACATTTTCATTTTGAGTTGACTGTAATTCCATTCAAAACATGTATAGGCATGACTGCATTTTCATTTGGCAAAACTCATGACATTTTGCATTTGCAGTTTGACTTTAGAAAGTCAAACTACAAATGCAAAATGTCATGAGTTTTGACTATAATTCCATTCAAAACATGTACGGGCATGACTGCATTTTCATTTGGCAAAACTCATGACATTCAAAACTCATGACATTTTGCATTTGCAGTTTGACTTTAGAAAGTCAAACTGCAAATGAAAAATGTCAAGAGTTTTGACTGTAATTTCATTCAAAACATTTATGGGCATGACTGCATTTTCATTTGGAAAAACTTATGACATTTTGCATTTGCAGTTTGACTTTAGAAAGTCAAACTACAAATGCAAAATATCATGAGTTTTGACTGTAATTCCATTCAAAACATGTATGGGCATGACTGCATTTTCATTTGGGAAAACTCATGAAATTCAAAACTCATGACATTTTTCATTTGCAGTTTAACTTTAGAAAGTCAAACTACAAATGCAAAATGTCATGAGTTTTGACTGTAATTCTATTCAAAAACGTGTATGGGCATGACTGCATTTTCATTTGGCAAAACTGCAAATGCAAAAGGGCTCATGGCATAAGGGGTGTTTGGATTTGCCTATATCCACAACATATAACATAAGGCAATCATAAACAAAAAGTCAAAACAGAGAACCTACTACATTATCAGAACATAACCTACTACATTATCAGAACATCAACAACCCAAAAACCCTATCAACCATGAACAGGACAAAAGCAACAAAATACAAGGACCTATGAACCCCTACTTAGTTTCTTCCATGTGAGCCACATAACTATCCTTCAGACCAATCCCAACATGAGTACCAGCCAACAGTTATTCCAAAACCACATGCTTCGTAGAATCCCTTGCAATGATTTCTCTCATGTGATCCAAACACCTCACAGCATCCCCTCGCTCTCCCAATGCTTCCAGCTCTGCTATCAACCTTTGATTCTTGCTGTTGGTCATACTAAGGCCATCACACTGATCACGTAGAAACCTTGCAAAAGCTTCTTCTTCATCGTGCTTTTCAACAAACCATACTGGCGTGTATAGTTTTAATACGTAATAATATCTTAAGTAAAGAAAATTCCAAAACTACCATTGAGGACAAAGGTAGTAGGAAAAATCTTATAAAAATACTACACGTTTAACCGGTAAGTGATTACCGGGTCGTTTTCTCAAAGATTTATGAAATTGAGACCTCGTTTGTTATTTGGACAATGACTTGAATTGGTTCGAAGATGATTTGTTTTCTTAAATCCTAATAGTGAGCAAATAAAAACACAATTAAAGTTAACTACAAAAAACGATAATAGAAATAAGGTAAACGCGACAAATAAGCAAGAACACTAAAATTAAACCCTAAATGCTTTTCTAAAATTTTTCTAATCCTAAATGACTATTCAAAAGAAAATGTTAAGGAGATTTCAAAACGAGAGTGGTTAAAGCTTAAAAATGAAGAAAACGAGAACGGGAACAAAATCCCGTTCTTTAAAAAGTGAAATTTCAAAATAGTAACCTTACGAAAGTAAATTTCAAACCTAAGCCTAGATTATGATAAAAGAAAATTTTATAAAAAAGAAAATTATTTTTTTGATTATTTTTCTATTTTTATGATTTTTTAAAGTTTTTAACAAAAATAAATGATTAAAAATACTAAACTTTGAGTTAAAAATCTAAGAAAAATACTAAAAATAACTTAAGATAAACAAAATGCAAAAAAATGTAAAAACTTAAAAAGCTAAACTAAATAAGCCGGGAAAAAGCTTTTAAGCACTCGAAGTGCTTTTCTATAACTAAACTAAAAAAAGGGTAAAAGAATAAACTACGGACCTTAGGACGTAAAAGTCCTAAGGGCGCAGAGGTTAGTGTGTTTGTATGTGGAGTGTTAAAACGGGTTGATGCTAGGTTGAGGTCGGGGGTTCGAGTCTTGCTCACCCCCGACTTCCTTAGTTCCCTTTTTTTTAGAAAAACTTTGAAAAGCAAATTTTTAAAACAACTTATAAGAAAAAAAAATTGTGAAAACAACTTTCTAGAAAACCACTAAATAAGCTGAAAAGAGCTTATTTAAATAGACATAACTCACTTTGCATGTTTTATGGCTTTTTGACAAAACTAACTAAGCTAAATACTAAGATAAGCTAAAGCTAAAACCAAATAAGCTATAAGCTACTTATTACTAACCTAATAAGCTAACCTGAGCTAAAAATAAGCAAAGAGCTAAAGCCATAACCTGAAATTATCAAAATAGCTCTTATGATGAAACTGCATACCAAAACAGATAAACAGGTACTTTAGTGCTTATTTTTAAGCACTCAAACAGAACATTATGACAATAAGCCCTACACCTACTTAAAGCCTATCCTAAAAACTACTTAAAACAGCAGAGATACGACATTTTGAAATACAAATAAGCAGAGAAAAAGCTAAATTAAAAGACTACTTAAGCTGTTTTTGATGTTTTTGATTTTTTTATAAAAAGCTAAAATAAGCTAAAATCTAATTCTAATAAGCTAAAAAATACTTAATTCTAATCTAATAAGCTAGTTAAAATAAGAATGAGCAAAAGCTAATGGCTATAAGCTAGTAATCTCAAATAAGCAATTGGTGAAAACTATTAACCCAAACAGTCTATAAGGCAACTTTTAAGCTTATTTTTCAATAAGCTAAAAGATCCTTATGGATTTTTGGCTTATTACACTAAAAAAAGTACCTAAAATACTACTTAAAACAATAATTGAAAAACATTTGAAAATTTAAATGAACAATGAAAAGTCTAAATGAAAACTGCTTATTAACTCAGTACATACTAAGTGAACTTATGGTTTTGAAAAGACAAATGGCTAATTTTTAAGCTAAAAACAGATAAGTAAAAGATCTTTTAAGCACAAAATAAGCTGAGACATATTGAAATTGACCTTAAAACTACTAGTATGCGAAAAATCAAGACCAAACTCCTACAATTACCCTCTGATTTTTGAGATTGAAAATGGCAGTTTGACTGTTTTTAATGCTGATGTAATTGACATCCTTTTTAACCAAAACTTTAAAATCACAAATGCAGGCTTAAAACTATGTTGCTACTCTTCTTAAAACTCTCAACTAAGAACAAATAGAGCATTCATAACAACTAGAACTAACTTAAGCTTACAATGCTAAACTAACTAACTTAATTCTAACATATTCTAACTACATCTATCAATCTTTGTAAAAACTAGATTAAGCTTAAACTAAGCTCTTAAATCTAAACTTATAAACCTAGAAATAAGACTTAAACTCAAATTAAAGGAATAAAAGGTCAATAGTAGTACTAATTCTCAGTTAGTACTGCTATTCCAAACACTCTTTTAAAGTGTAAAAATCCATATTAAGCTTATAAATTTAAAATTCAAAGAGCAAGTTGCAAATAACAGATGACAATAAGTTTCAAACAAATCTAATAAGCAGATTTAAGTAGACAATAAGCAAATCTATAAGCTAACAATCTATACTAATATTTTTGGTTTTTTTATGACAATTTTATGACAGATTAATTAAACTAAGATTTTATACTACCAAGCAAACATAATAGACAACTAACAACTATAACAAGTACTAATAAGCTAAACTAAGCAATAAAAAGCAGATAATAAGCAGTTATAAGCTAGCAATGCTAATTTAAGCTAAAAATGGAAAAAGGAAACTTACAGGAGCCTCTGCTCTAAACAAGGCTAAAATTAGGCTCAAATGAGCTATCAACAAGCTCCAGCTTATCAATTGATAAGCTGGTAGGGTCCTGGAAGTCCTTCCATGATTGACTTCCCTTCCTTAAAAGCTGTGGTAAATTTGATTGTGGATTTGAGAGTAATTAAACTCATTTAAGCTTTTTAAGCTTGAATGAGTACTTAGCTAGCTTATGAGTAGATATGACAACTTATTAAGCTTATTAAACCACATTACTTATTATTGCAATTTAAGTAAAAGCAGATTTTAGCACAAGTTTAAAAGGTGAAATGCAAACTTTTATTGATGAAAAACATATTACAAGGCGTTTTAAATGAAGATTACAAAGGATTAAACTACAATAAGCTAGAAAATTACAATAAGCTATCACTAAACTACTCCTAAATTAAGCTAGATGATTTTTTTGAGTGATGATGGTCTCGTATTTATAGCCAAAGATAGATGCTTCTAGCTCTTCAAGTTTGTTAGACGCTCCTCTTAATCCAAACCCTCCATTCTTTCCAATAATTAGATCCTCTCTTGAAGCCGTTGGATTAGAATCAATCACACAGATCGCCATGCTGGTACTCCCACTTCTTTGGAGCATGTGTGCTTTATTTGCACTAGTTTTAGTGCAAATTTTTCCCTTTGGTGTGTTTGTTTGAATCCATGCGTCATTCCTCCTTGCTAATTCTAGCCAATGAGAGCACTTGATGACGTTTTGCTCTGCCAACTCAATGCTTAGTACTCGAATCTTTTAGCCACGTAGTCAATTGGGATTTACCCTTTGTTTTTTATGCAGGGTTAATTGGGGGAGATGATGAACAGTAGAAACAGATTCCCGCTATGCAGGTAAATTGAGGGAGAATAATGAATAGTAAAACAGATTCCCGTGCCCTTTTTCTTTTCTTTTTATAAAAATTGTTGACCAATGGGTGAAAGGTGTTGACTTGGCTCGGGTAAAAAGAAATTGGGGTCGGTGGTATATCATGTGCTTGGTAAATGTTTTTAAGAGTTTTGTTTATAAAGAGTTAACGATCATAGTCTCAAATTAAAGACTAACTGTGTTAGGGTATTGGGACTTTGTGAATATAATTTAACAATAAGGTTCTTTTTGTGACATTTGAGGGTTTGGCATTTTATAAGTTGACTCATTTGTTTGACCAAGGGTTGACTTTTAATGACCTTTTTTTAGAAACTTCCCGGCTCTGTGCAACTCAAATCCGTTCCTCCCTTGTCCGTGTTATTGTCCGGTTTTTGACATTTTTTCTGTGATTTTTGCATTATCCCGTACCTACACAGTCACAAACAACAAAATACACAATACACGCGTCGCTAGCGAGAGAGATATTGCACATTTTGATCATTTAAAGGCCATTTTTGATATAGAAAGGATATGTGATTTATTACATATCAAAATTCCCCAAACTAAGTGACTGTCGTGTCCTCACGTAATATTATATGCCCTAAAACCAAATACCTCAAAACTTCCCCAAACTAAATCTTTCGAAAGTAGCAAAGATTTTTGTGGGGAGAGTTAAGAAATCACAAGCTTTAAAACACCCCATTTTCCCATTTTCAAAACTTTTTCCATTTTTATGATTTTCCATAATTCCGTAACTTATACTTTATTCATGTGTGACACAATGTATTGTTTTCATTATTCATTTGATAACTTTTAGGATCATGGAACAAAAAGCACAATTGTGTCCAAATGGATAAATTCATCGTCCCCGACTTTCATTTCTCCAAGCCAAGCTTAAAAACAAGATCATTGTAAATTACAAGTTATGATGCTAACACTACTCATAAAAGATAATTGTGTACTTACTTTTCCTCCCTTATTCCTAATTTTGTATCTCAAGATTTTATTTAAGTCATATACCCGAAGGCTCTTTAAGACTTTATTTTGATACTTATTAATTCCAAAAAATAAAGCGTAACGGTAAAGTCGCAATAATTAGTTCCTAGCCCTTTTCAAAAGAAAACAATGTCATCAAGAATAAGTCTACATCGAGGCGACTAAAATTTGGCTTTTATTTAGGTTACTTAAGCAAGGTACCATTCATGTCATATACCCTAAGGCTCTTTAAGACATAAATGGACCAATCTTATTTGCACCATATACCCTAAGGCTCTTTAAGGTACAAACAAGACAAAAACTAAGCAACAATATCCATTCCATATACCCTAAGTCTCTTTAAGGAATGAATAAGGCTATAATTTAACTTATTAAATTCTACTTACTCCATATACCCTAAGGCTTTTTAAGGAATAAGCAAAATATTTATTAATGTGATACATATAGTATGCCAAATTATGAAATCCTGATGTGTACTCATCTTAATCATAAAGGAACTAAAGAAAACTTCTATTAACTAATTATTAACCAAAAAACCGCACAACTCTATTTATTAAACAATTATATATAAAGGTGAAACAAGCTAATGGGAGAAAAAGCCACAATTAACACTTATGAGCTTTAAAGAAATCCAACTATTCTATGTTTAGCATCACAACTTATACTCTACTCTATCATCTCTTGTTCTTCACAATTTAAAATTTCTAATAAAGAAATTCGTGAATACTTAGCCTAATGAATTAAGATCGGCATTTTAACAAGTCACATAGACTGGCAACAATCTCAACTCTAATAAATCGATCTTCGCATATTTAAAATCAATTATGGGAACTTGCAAAGTCTTGACCTTTTCAAGCTAGACTTGCGTTTTATAGCTCCTTGTATAAAAGATTAGCAAAATCAATCTATTTACGTTAAGGAGAAAGCTAAGATATAAAACCGGTCGGGTCAAAATTTACTTTTCGTTCTCACCAAAAAGCCTACATGCGTGTCAAACTATTTTTTTTTTTATTTTTTTTATTTTTATTTTTTAAACATTTTTTATTTTTTTATTATGATACAATTTATAATAGATATTATTAAGACTTAAAAATTTAAATTTTTTATGGGAAAACGGGGAGAACAACGGGCAAAAGTAGGTAAGTTCATATCGAAGATATACCTACCTTATACTAAATTTAATCATTGTCCTCAATGTTTCACTAGCCTAGTCTTAAAAAACCCCATTAATAGAACTCAAAAAAAAATCGAATCTGCATAATCCAAGCGTGGGAAGAAGAAAGTATCACAAAAATCTCAAAGCCGTTTATCAGTTTGCTAAAAGATATAAATGTTAGCATTAATAATCCAGGTTATGGATTTTTCCCCAAACTAATGGCAAGCAAATGCTAGGAAGCTCGAGTGGACCGGGAAAAAACATCGAACACGAGAGTGTTCAAAATTTTTGAGTCAATCCTACAAACAATCACAAGCACAAACAACAAGAATCGGAAGAGTACACCTCCTCAATCTCATAGAAATTTAAGAAGAAGATAGAAGGATAAGCATGGGGTGCCACCCATGAAGCGCTTTGTTTTTGGTAATAGAGTCACATAGCTTGACTCGATCCCCGAATTTATTCGTCCTTGGGGATGAAACAAGTGGAAGAACAAAATTCCATTGAACATTTAACTGCCACCGGCTCTTGAGAAGAAAAATGAAAAGCATAGATTCCTGTAGGTCAAAATATGGTGGTCTTAACTCCCGGTGGTCGGGAAGTAAAAGAGAAAACCTCAGAGGTAGGTGAGAAAACGGGAGAAAAGTCCGAATGAAATGTGGAGGAATAGTCATCTTCAACATTAATCTCTCCTCCCCATAGGTCAAAAATTGGTCTTCATTAAGCTCATCTAAATTGTTTATCACGGGCACATCGGGCTTAATGTCGATGGTAAAACACTCATATTCGAGAACAGAAATATCATCGTTAAGCAAGTTGTCAAGAAAAATAATTTCTTCTTCTGAATCAAAATCACTCTCAATACCCGGTGGTATTGAATCATCCGGGCCGGGAAAAATATCGATCTCTTCCTTATGAGAGTCACTATCCTGCACTGGAGTAGAAAAAAGGGGAAGAGACTCGATGATCGTATTTGGACTAGCATGAAAATTTTCCGGCGACCCAGAAGATGAATTACCGCATAACAACCACATTTGACTAATGTATTCCTCGTGTTCTCTAACAATTCTTGGAGAAAGTGTTATGAGTTCACCGGCAAACTCATGGTGGAGAGGATCATTCTTGGGAGAAAAAGTTATCAAAGTATCTTGGTTGGATTCATTTTTAAAATGTTGTGGCTCATGATCGAAAAACACTTCGGGAGAGAGATTATGGGTGGTATCATCACTAAGCAAACTCTCAAGATAGAATACGTCTCTTTCTGAGTCATAATAACCTTCCTCAATATTAGTAGAAACTTCGATAGCTAGAAAAGCATCGATCTCATCATTATCGCCTCCTGGGTCGAAATACTCATCCTTATTGAAAAAAGGTGTGTTAAGTAAAACTGGCTCATCAAAATTAGAAACATTGGAGTCCTTGCTCTCGACATCCTCTAACATCTCTTTAAAGAGAAGATTAATGTTACTGAAGTTGTGATTGTCATCAAATTCAAAAAGAGGGTTTGAATAAACTTGAAAATTTTCTTCTTGAACATCCTCCTTAAGAAATGATTCATCATCTCTAGAAGTTAAGTTGTCCTTAGAACCGAAGAGAGGATTCGAGAAAATCATGTTATTATCGCAAAAAGTCAAATCACATCCTTTGTTATTATCGAAGGTGTTAGATATTAGATAAAAACTCGGTCACCCTGTGTATTTTACTATTTATTATAGCTTGTATTTTAATAGTTAATCGTATGACTTTCGGTATTAAGTCGGGTACTAATACCTGGTATATTGTAAGAACTATAAAAGCCTTTTCCAACTTTGGAAGAGGCAAGCTAGTCATTCATTTCATTTTACACTTTAAACACATACACTCTCTCTCTAGAAAATATCTCTCTATGTGTTTCTCCCTCTAGAAACTAGCCAAATCCAAGAATCATCATCCAGGCCGTGAAAGATGATATCATACAATTGGTATCAGAGCTATGTGGTGATTTCGTGAGCTTGTGTGCGTTCTAATCTTGATTAAATCGTGTTCTTTAGTTACATTTTGGATTTTTTGGTTCGAAAATCAAAACTCAGTTTTTTGTGCTTAGATGTGTTTATTGTTTTGTTTTTAAGCAAGATCTAGGCATAAGGTAACTAGTTGTGCAAAAAAATTCAAGGTTCAACATCAAAAAGGTCGTTTTGTGTTTTTGGTTGATTTTGTTGGATAAATAACGTGTTTTCTCGAGTAACCTTTTGCGGTGAAGGAAGCGGAATATGCAGGTTTGAAGAAAGCGGAATATGCAGGTTTGAATCAAGCAAAATATGACAGGTTGATTCCAAGCGAAATATGTATTCAAGCGGAATATGACAAATGTCAAGCGAAATATAACAGGTTGATTCCAAGCAAAATATGACAGATTTTCAAGCGAAATATGTTAGTTTTCAAACAAGCGAAATATGACAGGTTCTTCAAGCGAATTATGTTTGTTTTCATCAAGCGAAACATGTCATAAGTCATCAAGCGAATTATGTTGATTTTTTTCAAGCGAAATATGTCACTAAAATCTTAATTCTTCTACGGTTTTCTTACTTTGTAAAATCTCGTGAAAGATTTATTTCTCGGTTTCAGTTAAGATTAGTAAAATCCCGTGGAATAATTACTTTAATCACAACTAAAACATATCTTTAACACAAGTCTCCTTTATCACTAATCGATCAAGACTGATATCATTTCACAACAAATTCAAGATGTCTAATATGTTGAAAGATATCCAGTATGCCGGTTCTGATACACGCCCACCAATGCTTGACAAAACAGACTTTGAATCTTGGCAACAACGCATTCGTCTGTATTGTCTGGGAAAAGATAATGGAGAGAACATTATGAAATCTATTACTGAAGGTCCATTTAAAAAGGGAACGTTCATACAAACTCCTGCTGAAGAATTTGAGGGTGCACTTCAACCAGGTCCAGAACTGGCTAGAGTCTTTACAGACCTTTCTGCTGAATAAAAGGAAAGGTATAAAGCTGACATTCGTGCAACGAATATCCTACTTCAAGGAATACCAAAAGACATCTACACACTCATCAACCACTATACTCACGCCAAAGACATTTGGGACAATGTAAATATGATTCAGGAAGGTTCTGAGTTAACAAAGGATGATAGAGAATCTCAGTTATACGATGAATTTGAACACTTCCATTAAATCAAAGGAGAAGGAAAGAAACATTCACGTAACTATGTCTTAGGTTTTTCGAAAGCTATTAATGACATGAAGAAACCATCAAGATGGACCATGCCAGAATGCAGTTAACTCTAAGTTTTGTGACAACATGTTACCAGAGTGGAGTAGATTATAACTGAAGTTCAAAACTTAACAAGAGGTTTGAAAGAGTTAAACTTTGATCAGCTTTATTCCTATTTGGAAGCAAACTCGACTTGGTACATGCTAGTGAGAATAGAATAATGATGGAAATGTTTATTTAACCAACTAATGATCCTTTGGCACTAGTGTCTAATGCCTCAGTTCAGCAGTATCCAACACAATCATCCATGTCTCCTCAAAATCATCTGAGTCTCCATAATCCTCAAATCAACCATCAATTGTTGATAACTGTCAAATGGACACAGGAAGCACTTCAACGGTTAACTTGATTGAAAGCCTAACCAACACACTTTTCCTTCTCTATCAATCATTCAAAGCACATCTTCCTCAAACGCACAATCAACTCCGAACTTCCTCAAACGCAAGGAACAATGCTATAGTTCAAGACGTTGTTGTTCAGGATGCTCGAGGTAGATATAATGCGAATAATCATGGAAGATCATTTCAGAGGAACAATGCAAGAGGAAATGTTGTAGCTGGGAATGCTGGGGCGGTCTGAACAGAGTATGGCAATGTGAATCCTGGTCAAGCTAAACCCGTGTATGTGTTAAACTGCATATGGAATCCGGGCACATAGCACGAGATATGTCCACAACCAAAGCGTCTCAGGATTAGGACTACTTCAAAGAACATGGATGATGCTCTATGAATGCTCATGAGAATGGTGCTGTACTAGATGAAGAGCAGTGTTTGTTTTCTTACAGGAGAACAGTGTCAACAATTTTGATGATGATGTCTATGATGGCGTTCAATACGATGCATTCGACTCTGTGTTGATGAGGCTCACACACAAACAGGACCATGTCATGGTAAATCTTTCATCTGAAGATCCAATCTACGATGAAGCCGGGCCATCATATGACTCGAATACTCCGTTTGAGGTACAAGATCATGATACCTTTGTAGATCATATGGATGAGTATCATGAAGTACACGAGATGCAAAGCGATGTACAACACAACTACGTTGTTGACTCTGATGCTGACTATACGAGTGATAGTAATATTATTCCGTATGATCAGTATGTGGAAGACAACGAAGAACATGTTGTGCAAAGTGATGTATCTTCTGTACGAAATGATGCATTGATATCAATTCTTGATGAAATGCATGAACAGGGTGTCCAAAGTATGTCAGCAAATAAGCAAGTTAAAGTAGTTAATGACACATTGACTTCTGAACTTGCAAGATATGAGGAACTGGTCGGGGTATATGAACAACGGGCTAAGTTTGAATTAACTGATAGAGAACAAAAGATTGATGAACAAATGAGAATAATTATCTCTGACCGAAATCGAAAAGAAACTTCTTTAAAATCGGAACTTCATTCTGCACAATTGCAACTTCGTTCTACCCTTAACCATCATAAGATAATGAGGGAAGAAGCGATCATTTTGAAAAAGGATTTTAAACAAAAAGAAGACAAATTCCTTGAAGAGTTTTTAGACATTAAAAGGCTAAAAGAAAAGGTTGAAGATAGATTATACAAACAAGATCAGTCTGTTCAAACGGTTCACATGATATGTAAACCAAAATCGTTTTATATGAAAAATACAAAGGTAGCGATAGGCTACAAAAATCCCTTATGTATCACCCGTGCAAAGCAGTCAACCAGACATCTATAATGGTCATGTATTAGTCATGTCATCATGCACGTCCTGTTGTGTTGACCAGAGGAACTAGTGATATGGCATTGAGAATAACATAGGAAAAAGAATGATGAGAAAAATGCAGAGCCTCAATGTTTGGAAAAATTAAAGATTAGGATTGCCCCCCAGGATTACTCGAGGAGAACCTTCTTGTGGACCTTTGTTCCACAAATAAATCTGACCCTCAGAACAGATATTTTGGTTCCTTAGATAATATTGACAGGAAAAGGCTGAGACCTATGTTCCAAAACAACTTTTAGCAATTGACAGTGTATGCACCATACTCACGTCAAGCTTGTCCCAAGAGTTCTTCTAACTAAAAGTCAGTGAAAATTAATCTTTATGTTCTCACACAACTTTTTACGGAATTTGACAAAACTTGCAAAGAGAATCACCCAACAGGTGTTACAGAAGGGGGAAAGAGGTTTTGAGCAAACAAAAAAAAGATGTTACCTACTGAAGTTATTCCATTTTTCAAAACCTCTTTAAAGAACACTTTGTTGGAGTTAAACGGCCTCTCTTTTAGAAGTTAAAGTAATGGAAGAAAATTTTTTGATTTTACACTAAAAAAAAATAGAATTGAGAAGTGGACCAGAATACTATGGACAAGGGCAATGTGCTGAAATTGAAAGGAAAAACCTATCTCATTGCAAATGTGAACCTAATTGCTAATTGTTTATCGACATCAACTATTGTAGGATGTGAAAAATCAACATTGTCATTGATCTCTTGAATCTGAGATGTCTAAAGTTTCAAAATGAGATAAAAACATGTTTCAAACTTGAAAGGGAAATACCTAATTTACAATTGAATATCAACACACTACAAGAACGTTTTTGACAATATACATACTTCAACGACTTCTTAGGATGTTCCCTGAATATTTAACTCATTTTTCAGATTAACATCTAGAAATATGATTCAAGTAAAAGACAAAGTGTTAGTGACTTGAATGTTCTAGTCCTCGAATGTGAATGACAGGAAGCTGTGGCCTTATAATGCTATCTATGGCATGCTCTTATTGAACAATATGAAAGCGTTATGAGTAGATCTAGAAGAGGTGAAGCAGCATTACAAGGAATTGTTTGAGTCTATTCAGATCACACGTGCTTCCACTAATGAAAAGACATCTTCCTTGTTAACACAGATTGAGGATCTGAAGGCTCAATTAGAAGGCAATTTAAAAGTTGCCGCTAGAAGTTCTGTCAAAAACAAACAGTTTTTGCTCCTTGGTATGTATGCCATAGATGTTAGAACCAATCTCTCCTCGCCCTTTAGTACAATAGGTAATGCTCATTCTATCCTATATCAACCATTTAAGAAGACGTGTTAGAACACAGTTCAGGGAGATTGATAGAGAAGCTAGAGTAGTTAAACCACTGGATAATGAACTCTAACTATGGCTTGTCAATTACACTAAGCTTTCTCAGAATTGGTAGAATATGTTATTGGACTTGCCCAAAAGAATTCAGAAAGAGATAACAAAGGATGCTGCTTATCCCTCATAACTAGGAAACTAGCATAGTTACTTCCTACCTATTACATGCAATTACATCATACTAATAACACACAGATACATAGAGTGCACCCAGACAAGCTCAACAGTCCTAATGTCTAGGTGGAATCCTTCCTAAAGGTACGGTAAGTAGTTGTACTCGTGCAAGGGATCAAAGCCTAGAAGCATACAAAGCATTATAGGATCCTTCCCCTCCCCCCCCACCCCCAGCAGCTACAGAGTTTTTCTCTTGTGAATACAACGAAAGAGAAGACCCATCCATAGAACATATTACAGTAGTTGTTTGGAACAAAAGTGAATCGAGTTGATTTCTGCATAGCTCTAAGTGTGTTGTAATTTAATTCGAATTCTGAATCTGTGTACAATACTTGCTAACAAATGTTTCGAAACCTCTGCAAGTCATGAAATGTGTTGTTGTTTAATATCTAGAATTCTGTAACTGCTACCCCCACTGTTAAAATCTGTCTTGAATAAAGGGAAGAAGATTGGGAAACCAAAAGGCAAATTGTCTAGATATCAGATTTGAAAACGACCAAGCAGATCTTGGCAACCAAAAGGCAAACTTGTCTGATAAAAGTTTTTGAACATGACCAATCGGGTTATGGAAGCAACAGGGAAAACTATTTCTAATGTTGGTTATCAACTGGAGAACCCACAGGAATGATATTCACCTTAGGGAAAAACTTAATTGTGGTTATCAATGGAGACCCACAGGAAAGAAATTTTCCCTTAGTGAGAATTGTGCCCTTTAATTTGGTCCTGAGACATGTAACTATTTTATTATGTCAGCTAAGCACAAGGAACCCAACCACCAAATTGGGGATCCGAAATTCAAACTCTCACAATTCGACTGTTTTCAAATGCAGAGTAGGTACAGATCATCCATTCGGTTATCTAGACTCAGGCTGTTATAAAATCACTATTTAGAGGAAGGGATGGCTCCTGTACGTATCAGTTAGGCATCGCTCTCAATCTCTTAAGATGCTTGTCATAGCAATTCAGCTCGGTCTTCATTGTCAAAAGACGTTGTGAATCAAATTAGTTACAAACCTCATATTCTCAACTGTCACAAGGCGTCTGCTGGCCTCTCTTTAGGCCCGTTCCTTAAAGAGGAGAAAGGTGTTACGCTTCAGTGTGCTTTATCTTAAACAGAAGAGAAATCTATGGTCTTGATCTTTCTCTTCAACAAGTTGCATATTTTTTCCATTGTTTCGTTCAGTCGTTAAGTGGATCAAGTCTAGATCAGCTCGGTTTCTAATTACACTAGATCAAAAATGCCATCAATATCGCAATTTTTGAAGGGGAGAATAGTGAATCTAATGTGATCACATGATTAAACTTGGTCTCTCAATGGGGGTATGAATTGATTGCAGTGATAGAGATGTGAAAAAGAGAGATGAACAGTATCCTTCATTGCTCGGAGTGGTTACTAGATTAGAAATGGAACACCTTTCTTGGTCTACAGAAGTTGCTGGCAAAAGAATCCTATCTTCCGCATTTTAGTTGATATTCATTAGAACACAAACTTTGTCTAGGGCAATTCCCTACTCACGCAAATGTCCCTTCTTATTATTTGAAATAACTCCTGACTCATGATGCAAAGACTGGGTTTATTAAGCTTTCAAGTCGATGAGCACGGTTACTCTGAGTGCTGATCTCTTCAGATGGCCTTAAATGTCTCTCCTCTTCAGACTCAGCTTTCACCCATTCGATACCTCCAGTGGTTAAAACGGACTAACATTCACAAGGAGTAGAGTTCTTCACACTGGTTGATGAAGATGAAGTTCAACGGCTCCTGAAACCCTCATATGGTTGATTATCGGGTTACAATTATCTATAACTAAGATACTCAAATGAGCTTTGGAAGTCTCTCAAGATATGGTCTAAGACATGTTAACAAGTAGTGGCTATATGAACCGCTCATTAGACCACAGAAAACTCACAGTTGTGAAGTTAAGGGGAAAGGAAGTGCTACAGATGTACAAGCTGCAAAGTCACTTCTGGAACTGCATAAGCCAAAGAAACAACGTACCATGGATTAATGCATATTCCAGAGGCTAGATCTATAGCTTCTCAGGATGAACGCTACTAGTTTTCTGTTACATCCTAAGGAATGCTACATCACAAATATGGTTCGTCCCCCACACGAAACTCTATCTCAGTAGATGCTAAATTGGTGGTAATTCAGAAAGTTAATCAATGGCACAGATACTGAAATATAATTGGTTGGTGCGAACAAGGTTAGGATGCTTCTAAGAAACACAGAGGCTCTGAAGTAATTTAACGCCTATTGAACTTAATGAATACAGGTTGGATCAACGCTGAACAAAGTATGTGGCTCTTGCTGGCACCCCCAATCCCTGAGCACATGCATGATGTCTTCCTTACTACTAATTACCCTAAGGTACTTGAAAGCTTCAAGCATACTACTAAGGAACATGTCACTAGAGAAATCCAACAGATATCAGAACGCTTTCCATAAATGAAGAATCTTGAGCGATTCAGGGTAAGTGGGAAGCGTATGATGTAAGGTTAATGGCTCCTGTACGCATCAGTTCAGGACCCGAGCCTATCATGATGGAACCCAAATGGTCAACTCATTTCAGGCTTGCCATCGCATTGTCCTTGCAACTACATACATATCACCAACAGATAAAGATCTGGAGATTTTATTCTAAACCGATGTTCCAATGAATACTCTTTGATCAATCTTACAGTTGGTAGAACCCAGGTACATACGGTACCTATTGTTAACGCCTCCATTGTTTCTACAAATTACATTGCTTGTACATCGATTGATTAAAATGCACTTCTACAAGTCACTTCCAATGTCATACTCACTAGGGCTTCCTATAGTCTTTCCTACAAGGTGTTGCAGCTGGACATCTATCGGTAGACACCTCTAATAATCAGGTGAACTTCATCCCTCAGTTAACCTGTTGGCAGGAGAAACCTAGTTCTGCACAGTAACATCAAGGGGATGTTAGTTTAACTAACCAACAGTTATCTCCCCCAACCACAGATCCATTCTCAAGAAGATGGACCAAAGATCACCCTCTTGATAACATCGTTGGCAATCCCTCTCGTCCTGTATCTACCAGAAAACAGTTAGCATCTGATGCATTGTGGTGCTGTTTCCATACTGAACTGTCTAAAGTCAAACCCAAGAACTTCTAAATGGCCATGATAGAAGACTGCTGGTTTCAAGCCATGCAAGATGAAATTCACGAATTTGATCGACTTGAAGTATGGGAATTAGTACCTCGCCCAAATCTATGTTATGGTTATACTTTAAGTGGATCTTTCAAAGTTAAGCATTGATGAATATGGTGCTTGTACTGAAAAACAAAGCTCGGTTAGTTGCAATAGGGATTTAGTAAGAGGAGGAAGGTATTGATTTTGAAGTATCTTTGCTCCAGTTGCCACGGGGATAGGGAGGTCAATCAGAAATCAGAATTTTCTCCTTGCTAATGCTGCAACAAGAATATGATCAATCTCCCAGATGGATTCAAAAATGCTTTTCTGAATGGTGATCTTCAAGGAAGAAGTCTTGTCAGTCAGCCTGAAGGATTTGAAGACCAGGATAATTCCTACTTTCACGGTTTTTATCGTCTAGAGAAGGCTCTTTATTGGGCTAAAGCAGGCACCAAGGGCGTGGTATGACACACTATCAAAGTTCCTTTTGGCTAACAATTTCTTCAAGGGTGCCGTGGATCCAACGTTATTCACACGCAAATCAGGCAAACATATTCTACTTGTTCAAATATACGTAGATGACATCATTTTTGCCTCAACAGATCATAATGCGTGTCACATATTTTCCAAAGAAATGAGCTCCAAATTTCAGATGTCAATGATGGGACAAATGTCATTTTTCTTTAGACTACAATTTCTCAAAGTCCTCGAGGCATCTTTACTTAACCAAGCAAAATATGCTCTCGAAACCTTAAGAAATATGGAATGGATCTCTCTGACCTGTCGATACCCAATGGCAGGATCGATTGAAACTGGACGAGGATCTAATGGGATTCTCAGTTGTCCAAACTCAGTTTTAGAGGAATGGTGGGCTCCCTAATGTACTTACAGCTAGTAGACCAGACCTTGTATCGCTGTGTGCCTTGTGGTGCTAGATATAGGCTAAGCCTACCAAAATGCACTTGAAGCAACAACGTATTTCTGGTACCTAAAAGGAACCATTAACATGGGTCTTTGGTATCCAAAGGACAATGCTATGTCACTAACAGCTTATGCAGATGCGGATCATGCGGGATGTCAGGATTCGAGAAGAAGTACGTCGGGAAGTGCTCAGTTTCTTGGAGATAGATTGGTTAGCTGGTCATCAAAGAAGCAAAGAAGCACGGCCATCTCAACATCAGAGGCGGAATACATTGCAATGTCTGGATGTTGTGCTCAAATCCTTTAGATGAGATCTCAGCTAAAAGACTACGGCTTTCTGTTTATTAAGATTCCTCTGTACCATGATAACAAAAGCGCCATTGCTTTAAGCTGCAACAATGTCCGGCTCTCATGATCTAAGCACATCGACATACGACACCATTTCATTCGAGAGCAAGTGGAACTATGAGTGGTTGACTCTTCTAGTGAAATAACTATAAACTCGCAGATATCCTCACTAAAGCCTTACCAGGTGCATTTTGAATTTCTACTCCCACAGACTTCGGAAGAAGTGTTTAACCCACTGAAACCATCAACAACGCCTTTCAATGAAGGAGAGATGAGTAAATGAAGTGTCCTCCCTGTATCTTTGTACAATGTACATAAAAAATAGACTTGGTAAATATTTTTATGTCATTTTGGAATAAACAAAATGCGTTTGCCCTCAAAAAATTACTTCAAATTGCAACCCGGTTTCTCATTTGAAGGAAAGTATTTGTCGTCTAAAAGACAACCGATTCCTCAACAAGGAGGTAATTATTTTTACTAGGGGCATGGATTACTTTATATCCATGCAATTTAGGGATTAATGTACGTTTCAGTGCATCTTATCTTAATTCGGAAGAGAAGTCTTCTGTTTGATATCCTAATAATTTTTCATTAATTTTCTTCAAAATTATTTGTGTTAACCACTGGTGGTAAAAGTGCTTGTGTTGAAAATCAATCAGGACAATTTGTCTCTCTCAATCAATGACTAAACTCCCCCCCCCCCCCCCCCCCACTTTTCAATTTGAAAACGGAGGGTCATCGAATTTGAGGGGTGAGAGTGTTGTTTCAAATTTTAATGTCTGAGTAGCCGATTGGAAGTGTAATACCAGGTCTTGGAGAGACAAAAAGATGCTAAGGAACCAAATCTTCAGAGCTATACATGCTTCAGCTGATGTTCCTCTAGCGTAACAGAGACAACTGATACAACTATCAACACTTCCACCACACCACCTCCTACTACAAAAACTACTGGTCTATCGAGATATTCAGGAAGAAAGTTAAAGTTTAGAAATCTTGAATGCATCATTAGTGGAAGACTTAGAGATATTGGCTACCAACTAATCAAGAGAAGTGAATGTTTAAGATCAATATCATCGGTAATGTAACATACATCTTGTACATTCTAAGTAGTATGGAATTTGATGTTATGTGTCAGTGTATGAATTTTCATTGACTTTATCATTAAACTTTAAAAAACCAGGTTTTTGAGTTTAACGAAAAAATCTTTCAAAATTATCATATCTGACATAACAAATACCCTCAACGATTGAGGGGGAGTTTTAATATGTTCCATAACAGCTTGTAACTAAAATATGATCATACATCTAAGGTTCTCAAGGTGTATTCTCAAACCCCATGTGCTAAGAACTTTTTTGAATACCATGCACATGTTGAGGGGGAGCTTTTTCTGAATGCAAAAAAATCGGGTACATATAAACACTTTGATAGTTATATCGTAAGTACCTGATTGAGTTTTTCAACAGTGATTTTATGGCAAGGTGAACTGTACCAAAAGACTGACCATGTATTTACTTTTATCGAAGTTATAAGGATGGTAAGGTTAGGTACTCGTTCCTATGATCCTGCCAGAACCGGAGGGATCTACCCAGGGACAATCCACTAGTTAGTATAAAAGTCCTTAGGTATGATTAAAAGGAGTAAATGTGAGAACAAGGGAATAGTGCCGACTGAGATGGAGCTAGTACTGGAATATACCCAACAAGGTGCTAGTCATGAAGTCTCGGTATGCAATGAGGGGATTGAGGACATGAAAAAGGAATTATACAGATAAAGGTGTAAAGAAAGAAGCCCTCCTTAACTTAAGGCAGTAACGGGTCAATACTATGCTGTCAGAATCACAAGTTGATTGCTGGACATTGAAGACTACATCATGACCAGTGATGCAATGCACAACCTCTTCCTAGCCATTCGAGTTTCTCTTGAAAGAAACTTTCATTTGTCTCTTTGTCACAGGAGACTTAAACATGCAATACTACTGTCTCAACTCACTCCGGGTACGTCGGTATTGAAAATGTTGGCAGTCAGCTCAGCTACGTTCATCTATTATTCAAAGCGTTACTTTTCGAGTCTTAGAGCCAAGAGAATCATCAATTAATCTCGTTAGGACATCATTTTCATTTATCTTGTCTTTCTTACACGTGGAAACAAGTTATCTAGAGTCCTATCGCATTATCCTTGTATTATTGCTCTCAGAAATCGAGTGATACGAAGGTCATTCACTATGAAGATGGAAATCACCTTTCTAGAGCCTACATCAAACTCAAAGCTCTAGGGTAGGTAACTTGTGAGCGATTCTACAAGAATCAAATTGTCGTCAACTGGAAAGAAACAGCTAGTGCGATTCTACGTGAATCAAAATTGTACTACTATAAGAATGACGGGTTATTGACATTGACAACCAAACAAAACTATCAAAGTGTCTACAAAAGATTTTCATAATTAACACCTTAAACTGATTTTTCAAATCAATTTTTTCTTTATTGCTAACTGTTTCATTACAAGGGTATCATTTAAGATGGAGATGGAGATGGAGATACCCAGTTCTTAATAATGTCCAAAGTTAATAAACCGATATGTCAGACATGACTACACTTGTTTATGAAGTTATGAAAGATCTCATATAGGTGTCAAAAGCTTCCGCAAACACTGATATCATATTCTTTTTCACAAGTGCACAAGATGGCAATAAATTACTAGATGATGATCTCAAGAAAGCTCATGATCAAAATCAAAACAAGTCAAAGTGAACAAACTCAATTGTTTTCTAAAGATCACTACAACAAAGTACTAGAAGTCCAGCACTCTCGATCAAAACACATCGACATACGTCACCATTTCATCCGAGAGCAAGTGGAAAATAGAGTGGTTGAACTCTACTTCGTGGAAACGAACTATCAACTTGCAGACATTCTCACAAAAGCATTACCAAGAGAACGGTTCGAATTTCTTCTTCCACGCCTAGGCATGAAGAGTTTGACCCCTGAAACTCTCAGACGTCTTCAAGAAGGAGAGGATGAGTAAATGAAATGCCTTCGTGTATCCTTTGTACATAGGTCTAATATCTAAAAAAAAAACAAAAAAAAAACTTAGGAAATATTTTAAGTCATTTGGAATTACTCAAAGGCTTGCAATTACTTCAAATTGCAACCCGGTTTGATGTCTGGGCATGGATTACTTTATATCCAAGCATTATGGGATTATAGTAAAACAATAGTGATGGTAGAGCTGTTCACCTGATCTTTTCATCTCAATCAACGACTACAGCTCTTTCAATAGAAAACGGGTCGTTGTTTGAGGGGGAGAGTGAATGTGAAAATTTGCTTCATCACACAAGGTTCTAAAAGAAGTAATTGGGAGAATCTTCCATGGTTATTTAGGAGTGTTGTATGCTATGAAAGTGTAATTATAAGATGGTTGTTGTATTCTAATGGGTTAATATTTGAAGGGGAGTTAATTAATTTTAACTCAAAGGTCCAAAGTTATCTATAGTTATAATGTTTAGGGATTTAAAAGCAATTTGCTTTTTGTTTCCTAGCCTTATTAACCAATAGGGACTAAATTGGCCAATTGCTTAAACTTAGAAGATCCTTAGAAATACTTAAAACAAAAATTAAAAGAAGATGGAAACCTAAGGGACTGAATCTGCCAACTTACTAACTTAGGATATAAAAGAAGCGGCGAGTTGGTTTTTGGTCAAACTTATCAAAATCCAGTCAACGATAAAACACACACACACACTCTTACGCAACTCGCCGCCAAGAACAAAGCTTCAAATCTTTGATTTCCAGTGTTTCTTGCAAAGGTATTTATCGAACTTTAATCTATATCATTTATTCTATGTGTGTATCAATGGAATCGAATGAAAACACATTAAAAAGTGTAGAAAAAATAGATCTAGGGTCGTTTTAGATGAAAATGCCAATGTAGTGTTGTAATGTGTGATTTAGTTGCTGGGAATTGTTCATAAGGCATATATTACTAAGTTTTGATGTGTGGATTTCTGTCTCAAACAATAGTGAATGATTTGCTTATGTTTCTTGGTGGCGGGTTGTCTTTTAGAAAGTAAAAGTCAGTGTGTTTGATGGAAAGAATGGTAGTAATGTGTATCTTATGCGTAGGAAAGCCTAGGAATGCCTTAGGATGTGCTTAGTTTTGACAAAGGATGTGCGTGGATTGAATTTTAAGAAATCAGTCCTGATGGCGAGTTGCTTATGATTCTAGGTGGCGAGTTGGTTATCTTATTATTATTTTAATGTTTTCAGGGAAACCGCCGCACAGCGGCGGTTTGGTTGAATTTATTATTTTTTTAATAACTTATTCAACCCGCTGGTTCATATGGCGGGTTGATTCACAGCGAGTTGCCTAATGGCGGGTTGATTCACAGCGGGTTGCCATAATTTTATATTATTTTATTCCAACAGGTAAACCGCCGTCTCTCGGCGGTTTGGTCGAATATTTTTATATATTAAAATATTCAACCCGCCCTTTTCGAATTTTATTTTAAGCGGCGGGTTGGTTAATCTTTTTATAATATTCACGGCGGTTTAGTGCCTTCCTCGCGGCGGTTTGCTCGATTCTCCTAACGGCGGGTTGGCACTCTTCCTGGCGGCGGTTTGGGCTAAGTTTCATAATTTTAGCCCATCAAGCCCAATAATCTATCAAGGCCCCTTCGAATGCCCCAGTTGCTTTTCTAACTCCCATCCGGGCTTAGTTAACAAGTAATTGATCCTGTTGGATAATTCTGCATCCTGTGTCATCATATGTAGATTTTCATCAAACCAGAGTTACCTCTGTTTTAATCAATCGTGGAATAACATGACTTTAATCAAAGCTAAAGTTCTCTCTAACATCGTTTCCCTGCAATGTTTGTCTTCTTTGTTAATACTCTTTTGCAGAATACGATGGCAGAACAAAATGTTCCCAATCAACCACCGACAAGAACAGATGAGCAGATTGTACCTCGCTCTCAGTGGTTAATAATCGGGAAAAGCAACCTTCTTTTCAATGCACAAAAGATTCAAAAGAACCCCATCTTTCAGATATCAGTGGACAACTGAGTAATACCTACTTTCTTCCAAGCATTCACTGCTCAGCAAGTGTTCTGCTTTTAACCTGTTAATAGTTCTGGAACCAATGCAAATATAACGAGAAGCTGGGGTTTATAGTTGTATGTTGATGAACAAAGGTTCGATCTAAGTATGATCTTTCAGAAAGGCCAATTTGCAATTTACTCCTGTTACCATAACTCACCCGTTTGTGGTTACCTCGTCTCGGTAACACGGTGATTGATTTTGTTATATGAGCTTGAGGTATGCCTGAAACCTGTGAAATTGTCTCCCAAATATACGGAGTTTGTGGTGAATTATGTGTATCAACCATGGAGAGCAATTTAACCTTAATTCAACCAGGGCTTGGACAGAAAGACATCTGGCCCAGTAGTGACAAACCAGACACCCAGGTCTGTAAATGCTGTGTGCGGGAATCATCACTCAAACTAATGTGTGATCATGCAAATGCTTATTATGGGGAGAGTTTACTCAAGGATCCAGACATATTTTCTCACACAAGGCGAGTCACTAAAGCCAGTCATGAAGGACAAAGTAAAGAAAGTAACTCCTCTCCTCATTCCTTATGGCACGGTTTCAAGGTGATAATCTACCTATGGCAAGCAATTAACAATATCCAATCGACGTCCTGATTATGTGTTCATATATCTAGAGATGTATTTTTATATTAAGAAATCTCAAGTTGTTGTCCCAAAAAGGTGAGATGGTTGAGTTTTTGGAATGGCAATTCCGATCCCTTGATAAATGAAGCCATTCAACAATCTTAGTATTATCTAAATATCAGGAATGGGTTGCTATGAATACAAAGAGAAAACACCACAAGAAAGTGCAAGCGAGCAACCTGCAACAAAGCGTACTCCACCCAAAAAGCCCACAACCACTACTCCAGTCAAACCATCCAAGCCAGCTCCTGCTCCGACTAAGAAACCTTCCAAGCATAAGCTTCCACAGAAAGTTAGAAAAGGAAAGCCTACTTTCCAACTTGTTGATGAAGATGATGAAGCTCAACAAGAATCTGTTCCTCAAGAAGAAGGTGATGATCCTGATCTCGAACTGGCTAAGAAGATGAGTTTGGTCGCGCATCAAGAAAAGGGAGAAGGTGAAGGTGATGATGCTGACATGGAACGAGCTATTAAGCTTAGCTTGGATCCAGCCTTTCTCCCACAAGGTCGAGCACCTGTTGGAGGAGTAACGATCAGGGATCCAGTATCTGAAACAACTCCCAAACTGCCTGAAGTATTAGGCAAGGGAAAGGCCATTGTAACTGAAGAACAAGTAGCTCATTCCCTGATCGATCTGTCAAAGAAGAAAAGAACTACGGATCAGTTTATCCTTGTTAGGCGTGATCAAGCTCCTCATGATTCGACAACTGGACCCTCTTCTCAACCTGAAGAGGATACATCAGAGAAAGTGATCCATGAATCTTCATCAACATCTGATTCAGAACGAACGGAAAGAGTGAAAAAAATCGCGTCTGCTCCTAAAGGTGTCAAAGAAACAAGGTGAATTAGATTCGTCCCTTAGCAAAACATCAGGAGTAAGTATACATTTTAGTACCAAGGACAGGCTGGACGTTCAGTAGACCCTTAACAGGCGACATGAGCTTCTGGCTGGACCAGACCCTGAGCCCATGCAAGAAGACCAGACTGGATCAGACTCTGGAAAAGTATGTGACTGTTGTTGGACCAAACCCTGAGCACATGGATGATGAATTCCTCGCTACAGCCTACCCAAAGGTTTATGAAAACCTGAAGCTCATAACAGATGAACGTGTCATCGAAGATAATCCAGAAAGTCATTCTGGTTCTATGTCTTCCATGAAAAATCTCGAAGACACTGATAACTTTGGGGATTAATTTCTTTATGACAAACCAACCGAAGTTGATCAGGAGAAATCTAAAGTTGTAGATGAGTCTGATTCCACCATACCTGATCAAAGTCATCAAACCGTCATTGTGCATATCTTCCCGTTACAAGCATTGGTGGGCGATCTCTTGAACTTGCTGCCATGATGTTGTTATGCATTTGACTGT
>BQNB010013918.1:31208-76207 GCA_026074375.1 Tanacetum coccineum
CATTCTGTGAGAAATACGAAGTTTGAATCTATTTGTGCTATCTGTAACAAATGTTTGTTTGATGCCAATCATGATATGTGTGTTATTGATTATGTGAATGATGTGAATGTGCGTGCTAAATCTAAATCTAAACGAAATAAAATAAGAAAAGTATGCTAACCTATGGGCAAGGTGTTTAGTCAAATTGGATATAGTTGGAAACCTACAGGTAGGACCTTCACTGTAGTTGGAAATAAGTGCCCTTTAACTAGGATTACCTCCACTAAAGTAGTGCCTACTAAGGAAACCTCTACCAAATCAGCAGCCACACCAACTCAAGGTATCTTAGTTTAAAGAAGGAGACCAAAAGCAACAAGATCTGTAGGTTCTAGTAGCAAAGTTAAGATTATAGAATCTAAAACTTCTAACTCTAAGGAACCTAAACAATCTTGGGGATCCACTATTTTCGATGTTCCATCTTCTTCTCTTAACGATTGCAGGTTGTCCAAATTGTTCTCTGGTGTTTGGACTCCGGCTACTCATAGCATATGACCGGAAATCTGTAACAACCTGAGTTTCAGATCAACGTTTATCCCGAGCCATGATAGTTATTTTTCTACGTAATTAATTATAGTCGTTTATGCTATATAAGGTTTAGTGAAAATTTCCATTAATTGGGAAATTACAAGCCATGATTGAGTTTTTAAATGCTTTTAGTGTCTGAGAAAGTTAGAAAAATTTATATTGTCGCTCCGAGAGCGTGATTATGTTATTTTTGTGTTTTATGGCGTTTCCCTGAGTTTTTGTAAAAACCATGTTTAAAGGTCGTGTTTTACGCGATTTAACATTTTATTAAACGTTTTAAAGTAAAAATTAGTAGGACGGAATAAAAATATTTACGAAAGTGATGTGACCCGAGTCTTTGGTCGGTTTTTAACGACGAAATAAACGCTTTGTAATAGTTTTAAAAGAATAACAAGGATAGAGGGACTAAAGGTGTCAAAGTGTCAAACTTATTTCCTATAAATACCACCCTTACACACACTTATAATTTCTTTACCAAAATTTTTACTCTCTTCCTCCCTCTCTTAAGTTCACGTTCGGCCAAACAAACACCACCCATTTCCTGTCAAATCTCCGACATGCAATAAAATCTTATTACATATTCTTAATCCTTGTACGCAGGTCCTACATATCTCAATAAAAATATTGACAAGCATTAAAGTTCTTGAAGAAATTTATTTTTGGTGTAATTGTGAGTTTTCGCTCTCTAAAATGGGGTGTCAAAAGAGCTAGATTAGTGTTCTTGAAGGTTGGTTGTATTGAAAAAGGTTTTGGTTGTTTGGTTTGGGTACTCGTCTGATTTCGAACCACAAGGGGGAAACAAAACAAGTTTTGTTATAGCTTTTTGAGTATCCTAGTTACATTTTTTTGTGATTAATTTGTTGATATTGCGTATTGTATGTTGTATACTAGATGTTCAAGTGCGAAAAATTATTGAAAGCGTATTTGGTTATTGATTGAAGTTTGATGGTTTTGGTATAATTACATAGGCTAGTTAAGCATGTTTTGATAGTTGGTTTATGTTAAAAGTGTCATTTTAATGGGTTTTGGGTTGATCAAGTTTGACCAGAAAGTTTGACCACCTCGTAGCGAGTCGAGAAATTTTTAAAAGTTATTTTTGTTAATTAAAAGTGATAGTGTTCGCCTATAGCTACGTTTCGCTAGGTGGATCGTCATATAACTCTTAATAATGAACGTTTTACGGCCAAGTCAAGTTTTATTTTGGGGTAAAAGTCAACTACGAAGTTTATAATGCTAGTTAATTGATGACGAAATATGAAGTTCGGATTATATTATCCTTACTTTCGGCAACTTTTTAAAAATTGAAACTTTGTGGAAAACATTGTGATATTGTTAGTGCGTCAAAGTGAAATGTTTTGCGTCGCACTTGGAGATTGTAGTATATGATTGTATATACGTAATAGTGATGTATATAGATACAAGTATGCATTATATGAATTATTATACTTTTAGTCACGTACCTCTATATATGTATTATATAGGTCGTGGTTGAGACGTGAAGTAATTTACACTTGTTGATTTGATTGAACTGGAATCTTTGCTTAAGGTGAGTTCATAGCCTCGCATTTTAAATCATTTGATCATTTTATAAACCCGCGAGGGGGATACATGTTTATTTTATAAAATCGAACACATATGATTTTATGGTATGCTGGACCCGATTATGAGATTGTTTCCGCATAAGTAGATATTGTCGAAGTCCCTTATTTCATGAACCGTTAATTGCCTTGCGAGGTGAACGCTAATGCATTAAATAGATCTATTGGGTTTGAAAACCCCGTCCGGGGTATGAATCCTTGTGAACACCCTGTCAAACGGACGTTTTGTAGTTAGAAGTAGTACGTATATGACAATAATACTTTGTTCTGGGGCAAATTAGCATATGAAAAGATATATGCTTGTTAACGTTCGGTGTCATAAGCTTAATGCGTGAAAGAAAAGAGATTGTTATACATTGTATTCGTTGCAATGTTTTCCCAAAACCGATTATGTGTTCAAAGGTTATTTCTTTTGGATTATTTTAAACTCTATGAATTTCACTCAACAATTTTGTTGACGTTTTAAACATGTTTTATCCCAGGTAACCAAGGATGAAGGCAACGATGGCGTGGATGTGTCATGCGTGTGGTGATTTTGGGGGAAAGACTACTTATGTGTTCTCGGTCTTTCATAAACATTAACTTAATGTGTTTACAAAACAATGTCTTTAATTTGAAACAATTGTCTTTCAAATGTTGTTTGGTTGTGGTCGCGATCCTGTGGGGACCTAAACGCACTTTTCTCTGATTAATAATGGAACACATGTTTGTAAAACGTCTCATTTGGGTCGTTTTCTATTGTCTTGGTATATTGTACTATTTAGTAACACCCAATTGCTATTTTCGCTGCGCAATCCAAAGTTGGGGGTGTTACAGAGTGGTATCAAGAGCCTGAGGTTATAGAGAACTAGGTCGAGTCTTTTTGAAAACCTAAACTATAATGCTTCTACATGCACGCCAAGACTCCTCGTTGCCATTGGTTACATATAGAAAGGGAATGTATATTTATGCATGTGTTGTATGCATAAATTGTTATGTATTGGTATATTTATGCATGTGTTGTATGCATAAATTGTTATGTATTGATATATTTATGCATGTGTTGGATGCATAAATTATTATGTATTGGTATATTTATGCATGTGTTGTATGCATAAATTGCTATGTATTGGTATATTTATGCATGTGTTGTATGCATAAATTGTTATATATTGGTATATTTATGCATGTGTTGTATGCATAGATTGTTATGTATTGGTATATTTATGCATGTGTTGTATGCATAGAATGTTATGTGATTATATAATAATTATTATTATATATGTTTGGAGTATATTTGAGATATATACTGAACGGGAATGTCACAAATTGTGAATTTTTGTTTGTTGCGCATTTATGCGAACTGTTATTTTGGATAATAGTATTCTTATTGGAACGCTATTGAGTAAGTGTTATATGATATTTCTATATTATCATGGTGAACGTAGTTCCTCCCGATCATGTGGATGATGTACCCGTAGTTGAGCCGAATCAACAAGATGGTGTTCCTGTTATTCCCGAGCCTGTCTTAGTAGATGAAGACGAGGACCCGGAAGAGAAAGAATTTGAGGAAGAAGAAGAACCTCAAGAAGAAGAAGATGATATGGAAGTTGACATCGAGGAAGATAAGAATGAGCTAGAGTTGACATATCCTTATGAAGAGGTGGATCCCCTTAACCCTCCGCCGCCTGCTTCTGATTCAGAGCCTTAGGATGTGATCGAGGTTGAGGACACAGTTGAGTCCGAGGATGAGACTGTTCCTGCTAGTGTCTATGAGGTAGGTGATTCGTCTACTACCCCTTTCCTTCGAGAGGACAGTGATGGTCTGTTGCCTGGTCTCATAAGGAGGGACATTAACTCTCTTTTTTGGTCAGATGACTTCTCTTTCGAGACGACTGTGTGGTTGCGAGATGGCGCATGCATTGGTCGAAAAGAAGGGAAAAGCAAAGGACAACTATTATGGTAAGCTGATTTTAGATTTGGGTAATGAAGTGCGATCTAGTGTGGAAGAAGGAACGGCCGTAATGGAAAATCTGGTTAGAAAACTTGGTAATGCTCTGAAGACAAAGCTAGTGGAAAAGCAAGAAAGAACTGAAGAAAGCTAGGTTAAGCCAACACAATAATGGGACATCTTCGTATGCAGAACCAATGAGTCGAGAGAGATCTCTATTGGACTAGAGTTCAAGCTCATGAGTTCTATCAAGAGATGATTCGTAGAGGATATGTGTTTGAAGAAAGGCCAAATGAATCTTTCATTTCCGTCAAGGACGGGGAGCGTACTCGCGAAAGAATCACGAGGGAAATTCCATCTTAGTATTTTGAGTTTTCATTAGTAGTATCTTTATTGGTAATCACAAAACTAAATCACCGTGGTTAGTATAATTATGTGTTATTGGTTTGTAACGATTTGTATCATTTCATGAAACAAGCAAATGCAACTATGGTAATTAACTCTTCGTGAAGAATAAGGAATGACTATCTTTGATTACTACTCTGATGTTGATTGAGACTAGTAGATGGACGATTTTTCCTTTGTAGTCATATATGAGTTTTGATATCCAGTTTATGAAAATGCTTATCAAATTTTTTTTCTGTGTTGAACGTGACAGAAACAATGGCCTCCAAATTCCTCCACCTTGACTCAAAGCTGTTGTTCAGAGAATGATCAAAGAAAGTTCGCGATGCCCTGCTATTGCTGCTGAAACGGGCATACACTGCGAATAACTGGAAAAATGAAAGCTAGAGGATCTTGACCATTAGTGGGTCAAGATACTGCACTCAGTTGTATCGCATAGTGCACTTTATACTGGATATATGAAAGAGCAAACCTACTTGTTTATCATAGTGATTAAGGTGCAGTTTTAATTCACAGAGATGGTTTATTGAGAAAACTGAGAGTGTTTTCGAGATCATGGAATGTAAGAAGGACAATAATTAAAAATTTGTTTCTCTGCAGACAACTGGAAGGACAACATCTTTGAACTTGGTGGAAATATAAGATGCAACCATGAGATTGGGAGACAGGAACCCAAAAGCCTTGTGTAAGAAGAATGAAGAAAATTATGACTACGAATTTTGCCCAAGGATCGAAGAAATTTAAAAGAATGGAGCAAGAATTGTGAACCTAAGATCAAGGAGTATAACATTTGTTGCATATACTCAAATGATTCAATAAGCTAGTCTTTGATTTGTCTGAGAATAGTTGAGCCGGAAGAGTGGAAGACTGATGCTAACATCTGAGAGGATAGTCAGATAACATAAGGGTGAATTTTACTTCATCTAGACCAGCTACCTGAATGCAGCCGTGCACAAGGCCCATAAGTTGATGGAAAAAAATCACAAGCTAGGGATGAAAGAATTTTGGAAGGAAAGAAGTGAAAGTGGGAGAAATTTCAAAGTGAAAACAATAGTGGTAAGAGCAACCAAAAGGATAACTCCCATCAACCTTCGCAGAATAACCAAAAGCAAGCGAATGCGCGAGCTATGACTACTGCTCTGACTAATGAAAAGGTGTCTTCTGGATCACTTCCTTTGTGTAAACATTGTTTTACTCGCCATGTTGGGCAATGTACGATCAAGTGTCATAAGTGTGGAAAGATTGGGCACAAGGCAAGGTATTGTAAGGAGAAGAGTGTTGCCACTGGTGCAAATGCTCAGCCCATTCCCGACTTGTATTTTTTACTGGACGAGCAAGGTCATACGAGGAACCAATGCCCAAAGAAGGTTAAGCAAGAGGAAACTAGGGAAGTTTGTGGCCGAACTTATGTTATTAAGGATGCTAAGCCGCAAGGTCTGAATGTGGTTTCAGGTACATTTTTACTCAATAACCGCTATGCTTCTGTTTTATTTGATTTGGGTTTTGATAGGAGTTTTGTGAACACTATATTTAGTTCCATTCTTGAGATTGATCCGTGTAGAATAATCTTATCACAAGTATGGGATGATTACTTAGAGTTTTAGAGAGAGAAAGAGGAGGTTTGGATGAACACTTAAGAGAGAGAAAGAAAACATGAAAATATTAGCTAAAGAATGGACAAATGCAACAACCAACATCCTCCTCCAAGCAATGGGAGAGGGTTTAAATATGCCTAGCTACCGGAACCATGTGCTTATGGTATGGGCTTATATTGTAACTTTGGCCCGGTTAGCTTACTAACTTAATCTTACAACTAACTACGAGCTATGACTAATTATATTGGTAGTGACTGGCACTTTTTCGTATTTCTAACAATCTCCCCCTAAGGGAGGTCACCTCTCAATTACAAATCTTTTTAAACTAGCTACTATGCTTTCACTTCGGTCATGAGCTCGTAGTCTTGAACTTATATCATTAACTTGTGATTTTTTGTAGTGATTATAGACTTTGGATTTGAGCAAGTTCTTTTGTCTTGACATGTGATTGATCATTGACTTCATGGAGATCATCTACCAAACATAATCTCATATCGCCATCTTTGTAGACTTACCATCTCACTTGTGAAACTAGATCGACATTGGGCCCCTTATTATCTTATACCTTTCTTGATTTGATAATCTTTAAAAGCTTTACTAATGCATCTTTTTTGAATTTCTTTAACTTTAACACTTTGTCGCTTCAAGAAGGGCACATGGTATCAGAGTAGCAGAAGTCTTGAAATATGTACTTGAGCTTTCATGATGTCTTTAATTAGTCCGACCTAGTATGAGCAATAGAGGCTAGGATCTTATTGATTCAACTGAATCCAGGAACCGTTCTCCACCATCTATAAATATCTTGCATTGAAACAGTTAGCAATAAAGCGGGGGGACGAATATGGCTTTGTCATTCGCCCATGGTTGGTTAGAGTAACCTTTGAATCCGTGAGGATCGACCTATGATCAGGTAGACTCAATTTAAGAAGAATCTCCTTGACAATGTAGGAATTCCAGCTGAAAGTAATTAAATTTTCCTAACACATATGTATTAGATTCATCAAACTCAGCATGTTCTCATTATCAGAATGTCCCAAAGTAGACAGCACGATAAGAGTGAACCGGTGATTTACTATCTCACTGATTAAAATAAAAATTGATTTGAAAATCCACCAACCAAAGGTGTCACTCGCGAAGTGGTTTTGTGACACATCGATAGTTTTAAGCATTTCAAAATTTATTAATCATCGATCCATAACCTGGAACAAGTTTGATTCTTATAGAATCGCACCATCGTTTCTTCCAGATGTCAATATTTAATTCCCATAAAGAATCGCACAAGTCACCTACCATGAGCTTGTTTGATGTTGGCTCAAGAAGGATTTCTATCTTCATCGTGAATGAAGTCACTCAGATGTTCTGGCACAATCACAAGGATAATGCGTAGGACTCTTAATATGTTAACTTATTATTCACATTGTGTGAAAAAGCAAGCATAATTTGACAAGTGTCCTAATGAGATTTATTAATGATCTCTTGGCTCTAAACTCAATGTGCACTTTGTTTTAGTGATTAGAGGCTGGAGCAGACTTCCACGCATTTAATATTAACTAACTCTGAGTGAAAAAGTCTATAGAAATGGCCGTGTAATCTCGAGAGAAATGAACAGCTAGTCTGTTGAGAGACCTTGAGTGGCTAGGGGGGTTATGCATAGCGTCACTAGTTTAGACTGACTTCACGTCAGACAACACCTAAGTGGTTTCAGACAAATATGTAATGACACATCCCGGTTTCTTCTGCTAAGTGTATGGATGGCTTCTTTCTTTTCACCCTTTATCCTTACATTTCTTTTTCATTCTTCAACCCCTTCAATGCTTCATGAGACTTCATAACTAACACCTTGTTTGTGGTTGTATCCAGTGTTTGCTCTATCTCAGTGGCATTTATTCCCGATTCTCACTTATTTCCCAACGCTTTTGTATCATACCTAAGGACTTCTACACTAACTAGTGGATATCCCTGGGTAGATTCCCTCCGGTTCTGGTTGGATTATGGGATTTGAATACCTATACCTAACCGCCTTATAACTCCAGAAAATTAATAACATGTTGTCTTTAATGGTATTCCAATCACAATCGACACCAAAGATCGTTGAAAAAGTTTCAATCAAATGTTAGATATAGATATAAAAAAAGAGTATCCACTTTGAGAGTTTTCATTATCACTAAAAGTGCTCCCCCTTAACCAGTGCACCGAATCGTAGTACAAATGCAAGGTTTTGGCATGACATTAAGTCCATTTCATATGATCACATGTCAATATAACTTATTCATTTTAATCACATTTTCTCCCCTTATCCAAAATGTTAATCCCTTGATATTTTAGATATCAATTGATTAAACTTTCGGGGACAAAATGTTGCATACTCACTATAAGGAACATGTTAATGCTCCCCCTTAAGTTTTGAGGGAATATAAGACTGTGCTGAGTATAATAATTTGAAATTTTTTAAATTTACTAAGAAATTCTTGAAAATTTTATACTCAAGCACACCTTATTTCCACCATAAGTCTATACTACATTTACAAATACACAAGTTTATGATATACGAAATGACCTTTAAGATATAAACACAATATGATTAAGTCATATTGTTCTTTGCAGCAGTCTGAGGTCAGTTTCGTAGAGTCTACAACCGACAAACTTCTCCAAACTCCTCATCCATCCGCCATTCATTTAACAGCATAAATGATATCCTTGATCATGAAATGAGCTCTTTTCTTTTCCAATGTGCTCCATCTTCTCTTCGACAAGTATGTCATGTCGATATTCTTGGTAATGTCTTCGAGCGAAGAAAGAAGTCTGGTTAACGTGCCATCACTGAACTTGTATAGTTCGTCTGAGCGCCTGTTCCTCCCGAAGTCGTCGACATAAATGAATCCTTAGGGGTCTTTGTATGGAGTATACGGGTGCCTTTTTTGAAGATCTGATCTTGTTGTATCAGGCTTGGTGACGTTGATCTTCTTTTGATAACTCTCAACTCTAAGTTAAAGATCTTCGACTCGCTTTTGAATAACCAGACTTCTGGTGTACATTCTCAGTGCTATTGCGAAGTTAGCAACATCATCGCCTAAAAGATTGTTGAGCCGATTCTGAACCACAAGACTAACATATTCCCGAATGTCCGTTGATCCGAAGTCGTGGAAAGTCACATTCCTTGAATCTGTAAAGTACGTTGTCAGCTCTTCATACTACAATCTCTTCCAAGTACCTGTATCCATATTTCCTCATTACCGAGACATGAGTGACTGCCAGAATACGCTTTGTCAAATACACATCTCCCCTTGATTGCATACCTCTTGCAAAGGCATAGAAGGACTTACGTTGTTCTCTCTAATGTGATATGCCCCATAACACATATTTTTCATAAGCAACCTTAACAGGACTCCATATGTTTGGAGCCATGTCTTCAATGCCAGGTAGATCATAACTGAGCGGCCTTTGTCTTGGTAGTAGGCGTCGTGTACGTCATAGTCTATATTCCCTCCTTGAAGATACTTGAGATCATTGATGACGACGAAATTTCGATGGTAAACTTGACATTTTTCCAACTGTAAGATCAAAAAGGAATAGGGTTTGGAAAGATCAAATAGATAGGTCACCCGCCTTAAAGGATTTTCCCCAATCCAGCTTTTCTTAGAGAGCACTTGTACCATTCTTCAAAACATATTCAATTCAGCATAATTTTTGCGTATGCCTTTTAGAAGTCTGAATGCTGGCCCTAGCAAGGTTTCTTGAGTCAAATTAGAGATGTTCAAACCATTCATGATAAATGCAGAGAAGTCAATAGGAGTGCTCATCAATTCAACAAAGTCCTTCAATGATTTGTCAGTTGGAGTAGAAGTTGCAAGAGTCATCAACCACTTTTGAGGTGGTCCTTCCTGCTTAGTCTTGCCAACATGCCAGTCAGGGTCAGTGGGTTCTTGAACTGGAGTAGGTTTCTTGAACCAATCACTTCTAGAAGCAGTCTCTTTCCCTGGTTCATCTTCATTGTCACCCATGTCCCCTTCTTGGTCTTATGGCATGTCAGAATCCGCAACCTCGAACACTGGTTCCTCTGATTGAACAAACTTTCTAGAAGATCTCGGTTGAGACTTTGTGCCTTTGGAAGAGCCAGATGTAGAATCTTACTATTGATCAGTGGTTTGTATCTACTTAGCCTCTTTGCATGTCTTTCTCCTCTTTAACCCTCGGTCTGATCCAGCGGAAGGGTCTTCATCTTTATCCTTGTCTTTTCGGCCACGCTTCAATGTATACACATCAGAAGACAAGAATAAAAATACTTTGGTCGAGAGCGTACATTTTCAAACCATCATAGCGATTCACTGGTGTTCGGGGAGCCGTCATAATAGAAATTTAATTTTCTCCATTTTGTCAAGAGAATCTTCTTTAACCTCAAAATCAGTAACGTAGAAGCAAGCCCACATAAGTTAGATGTAATGGTTGAGAAGAAACCCTTTGCCTAAGTGACTTCACCACGTGTTACATGAAACAACTTTTCGATCACAAGGTGAGAGCGAAGTTTATACAACTCCTGGTGCAGAATCAGAGGAAACTGATCTTTTACTTGTTCCTTTGATTCTTGCCAGTGAAGGACTACTGGAAGTAATTCATGAATTCTTACTCTAGTTTTCTCCCAACCTTGAGTCTAGATTAGTTTCAAACTAACATGTCACTTAGATGTGTAGAGGGTCTTTCTTAAGTTCAGCAACTTCTTTTTCCAATGCTGAGATTTTGTCATTGAATCAAAAGACTGATGAGAAATCAAGAAGATTAGCTAGAGGATTTGAAGTTTCAATTATTGGTAGAGGAGTGGGTGTTGCCAGTACTTGTGTAGCTTGAAGGTGTGAGAATGATTGATGAAGTTTGTGAATTACCGTGAATGATTCTAGATAATAGACACTGGTATTGAAAGAAGAGGTGTTGCCTGAGTTCTTGGGATCTTCATGTGAGAACAGAACATCCAGTGTGGGAAACTTGGATTTCTTCATACAGTATGAAGGAATATCTAAAAAAATTTAGGAATTTTGAATCTAAGATTAGATTAAACGAGAAGAGCTAGTAACTGGAACTTCAGTCTTTTTTGTAACAGTAGAAATCGTCACATGAGCATCTTCAACAACTTGTTCTTGAGTAGTCTCTAAATTTTCATTCCCTTGTTGAGATTCCGTCATTCTCTGGCATTAAGTACCTCTCTCCTTGAACAATTCTTGTAGCAAGTCTTAGTTTGTTCTTCCAATCTTGCATCTTGCATCATATCATTGGTCAGTGATATACAACTAATTATTCATCCCCTTTAGTCTCATCATTACTGTTCTAATTCTAAATCATCAACATCCCCCCCTTTATTATCTTCCTTGTCATCATTCTTCAGATTCATCTCTTGCTCCCGAATCTAGATGCTTGTTTTATCACTATACATTCTCCTTCCTTACCTAGCCTTTATCCACTTGATACATGGTTCTTCCTTACTGTCGTCTTCTAAAAATCATTTCCTTAGACTCAGATTCACTCTTAAGATGAGTCTCATTGGTCACACGGAACCCTGGAATATCACCAGTTCCTTTACATGTGACAGGGAGAGGTTACTCTTTGCAACACTTGGAGATCTTCAACACAACCATAGAAACCCGAACCACGTGATGTATCTTGTGAAAGACTTTTTAAAAAGCTTTTTTTTTAAACGAACTTCTTTCATCCTGATCACCTTCCGTCAAAGCTGACATCAGATAATAAACTCTATTTCCCTTTCCATGTGCTACATCCCCTTTTCCTTCATCCCTTACTTTTAGACTATATGTTTATTCCACAGCAAGGCCTGCTCGTTAAGACGTTACTTTTTTTTGCAGCATATAAGCAGATTACTTGGCAGTGTCCCTTTAAATCTTTTGTGCCCTTTTTTTGACAGGCTATCATCATCTTTCAGACAGGAACAATGACTTTTCTTTGATAGAGATGCTTTCTGAACATACTAGCAAGCCTTTGGAGCACCGCACCTGTACAACCGCCAAGATAAAGTCATGTACCGCTTTGCATTCCCTTCATTGTTGGACTTTGTAAGACAATCAAGACCAAATCCATAAAATATGATATGCTTTTTTTTATCTCGAAACAAATCGTAAGGTTTAATCAAGGTCATCGACCTTGTGGAGTGTGCCATTCCAAATTATTTTGTTCTCTAGGAAAGTGATTTTTCATTGAATATAGGAATTGAGAATGATGACCATTTATGAATCGAGGTATACATCATTTCTTGCTTTTTGAATTTCTTTATTGTCAATCTGATAAGTTGAAGTCTTCCCAGAAGTAACTCCACATAATCTTATGTTCTTCTGAAAAGTACATACCCTCCAAATGATTAGTGCCTCTGGAGAGAACGAAGCTTGTCCAAGAACCAGTCGGTCCTATCCTAAGATAGGCATTCTGTTAATAAAAGCACAAAAGGTTCTCCAAAGGTTGATGTCATCTGAGTCGACAACAACATCATTGAGTGCGAATTGATCGAACCCCTGTTGTGAGATCCAAATCTCTTAAGAAAGAACATAGTGTCTTCATCAGAGGGAAGTGGATCAAAGTCACTACCCCTGTAACACTTGGGGCCAAATCTAAAGGATCACTCTGAAGACTTCTAACGTAAGCTTGAAACATTTCTTCTTATCAATCTTGAATCTGTAGAAGTCATCATGCTTGTATATACAATTCCAGAACTGATGCATATACACTTTAGGGACATCAGCAGTGATGAGAAATGTTGATAGCAAAGATGAGGTCTAAACAATCCAGAAGTGACTTGAAAATTGGGTTCTCTTGGTGAAAATCCATGAGGGATTCTTCCATTGCATTTCCCGATATCAAGACGATTCTCTTTGGGAACTAGCTCAAGATCAAGCTTGGTTTGTTGACCAGTGATGGAAGACATGATTCTGCTAAGAGTTGTCACATACATTTCATATGCAAGCAAATATAATATCAAGTTACAATCTAAGGCCATGAATGCAAAGATTATTGATGTTAAACAGGGTTTACAACAGATGATAGGCAAGCAAATACAAGGCAACAAACTGACACATAGGCACACAATGCAAAGAATAGATACACACACAAACAGGATACACACATTCTTATATACCACATAGACAATAGGCAAACTAATGAAATCAAGGCAAACACTTAAGATTTCTAAGAAAAGTTATACCTAACTTAATCACATTATGACAAGATAAGGAATAATTATACTTAGGATATGATATGAACTTAATTGCCAAGATTTACTAGATAAATTTAATTAAAAAAAAAATCACGTATAGATCGCCTATGCAACGTGTATAGATCGCCTGTTATCCTTAAATATGTATAGATCGCCTGTTATCGTTAACTATGTATAGATCGCCCTTTAAATTTGGTATGTATAGATCGCCTAAACACAAGTGTATTGATCTCGCTGTGTACAGAACAAACGAAATGATCCCTAATGTAAAAAGAATTATGTATTGATATGCCTGTGTAAATACGCTTGTATAAGATCACCTTGTATAACAAATATGTGTATAGATCGCCTGTACACATATCTTATGTATTGATCGCCTTTACAAGTGTCATATGTATTGATCGCCTGAGTTAAATTTGACTCGTATAGATCGCCTTTGAAAATTTTCAAACTAACATATATCACTTATTTAGGCTACAATATCTAACAAATCATGGTCACAATTAGTCATCAAAGGTATCATTTTAACAAACGTTCACCCGGTCACATATTAATCAAAAAAAATCTGAAAACTATACAATTTCGAACCCCAATAAACTCAAAAACACATATAAGCCAAGATTAACTACATGTAAACTGTAACCAAACACTCAAATGACTCAAGTATTTCCCTTATAGAGCCCCTTCTAAACCCAAACCCATGACAATTTTGAGTTATGAACCCACTTTCAAAATTTACAATATCAAGAAGTCATCCAAAACCGCTAAGAACAGAATAACCTATTAAAAAAAATTGTTTTTAAACACAACAATCAAATACCCTTTAATAAACGCAAAATACCCCTCAATCAATTTCACTTTTTATCCACTTTTTAAGGTGTTTCAAGTTAGGTCGATTTTTAGGGTTTATTGAGCAATATTCCATGAATTGGTCATATATATGGGTATTAGAACAATCTAACATTGGTGTACCTAGGTTATGAAACAAAAATAGAGCGACAGTTTTTGAGGTCTAGAATTCTAGCAAGTGGATGTTTGAGGGTTAATGTAATGTGTTTGTTTCTGTGTGACAGAAAGTGGGCAAGGGGAGGTTATGATGAATCTATTGAGATTCTTGGCCATAAATCCGCCCTAGGGTTTAAGGTTACATTCAAATTTTCTTATAACCTTTTCCTAAGGAAAACTAAGTTCCCAAATTTTCAAAATTAGCCCTTTATGGTTTTATTATCAAGAAATCAAGTTACATTAATTGCATTAATGCCCTCCCAATGAATTAAACATGATAGCACGTAAAGTCCTTTTGAGTTGAAATTTGTCAACTCCCCTTTAATTATTCACCTGACACCATTAAAACCTTTTTTGATTGACATTGCATTGATTATGACGAAGATGATTTTGACAATGTATCCCCCTCAAATAATGACTCATTTTCTATTGAAAGAGCTGTAGTCAGATTAGGAAATCAAAATTGTCTTAGAAAAATGGAAGATATTTATGAATCTGAAAAGATGATGTAATTTTATATTTTGAAAATCAACACCCAAGAAAATAAGATTTCTCTTATTTTGTCACATAAGCGCATTGACACGTACACAAGGAAGTACGGGTTGTGATGCAAAATAATTACAAGCCTTTGAATGAATATAAAGTAATTCATTCCCGAGAAAATTAATTCCCGTTATGAGGTTAAGTTGTCTTTTTGATGGCATACTTGCCTCGAAGATGATAACCGTGTGGTATCTTAAATAATCGCAAGCCATTTTATGGCATGTATTGGAAAAAATATTATTGAAACTTCTCTCGAACTTCATTTACAGACTCGTATCATTTTTAAATGACATTTCTAAGACCGTAAATGTTATCGCCAGAGATCTATATTTTTATATATTTATGATTTTTTAATTTTTTCTTTTTGTTTTTATAAAATTTTATAAAGGAAAATCTTTTTGGATTTTTTATGTAATATCTCTTTGGGTAGTATCTCCCAATATCTCTTTGGGTAATATCTCCCAATATCTCTTTGGATAGTAGATCGAAGTATCCCTTAGGGTAGTGACTCCTAATATATCTCCTGGTAAAGGTTCCCGGTTCTATTGAGTTTAAATATGTGATTCATAAGCTTAGGGCAATAATACTGTTTTCTATAATAATTATACTCATTGCAGTTATTACCACTTATGGGTGTATAACAACATAATTTCAACCATTTTATTATAAACCTATGAATTTCACTCAACCTTTGTGTTGACCCTTTTTATGCATGTTTATCTCAGGTAAATGAGCAACTTATGGCATGGAGTGGCATGGACTCGAAGATGGCTAAAACTTGTTATCATTCACATTTTATGTTTCTAGATTTTGGGACCTACCTTTGTAAAACTCTGATTTGAAATGAATGATAACGTATTTTTTTGAACAAACGTCTCTTTTGGGTCATTTTCTATGATTATGATTGTTGTTTCCATGAAGTAATACCCCAGATTAGCTTCCGCTGCTATATGTAAAAATGGGGGTGTTACACAGTATCCTTCGAGTACCAGAGACCCATGTTAATGGTTCCTTTTAGGTATCAAAATATCTGTTTAACCGCATTTAAGTGCTTTTTAATAGGCTTTGTCTGATACCATGCACATAAGCAGACTGCAAAAATAAGGTCGGGTCTACTGGATGTTAGATACATGAGGGATCCAATCATGCCACGGTAATGTGTAGCATCAACTGATGTCCCCTGTAGATCCTCATCTAATTTATTCTTTTCCACTATAGGTGTGTCTATAGAATCACTAGTTAGCATACCATAATTTTTAATAATTTCAGAAGCATATTTTGATTGGTTTAGGAAGATGCCTCTAGGACTTTGAGAAATTTGTAATCCTAAAAAGAATGAAATATGTCCCATCATCGACATCTTGAACTTGGTGGTCATCAGATTAGCAAACTCATTACACATAGTAGTATTAGTGGATGCAAATATTATATTGTCAACATAAATTTGTACCAGTAATAATTTATTTCCTTCATTTCATGTGAAGAGCGTCGTATCAACTGCATCTTTAGAGAAATGTTGTGAAATGAGGAAACTTGACACCATGTCGTACCATGCACGTGGTGCTTGTTTGAGACCGTACAGGGCCTTTTTGAGCTTATACACATGCGATGTGTTGTCTTGATCCACAAATCCTTCTAGTTGAGAAATGTAGACCTTTTCTTTGAGCTCGCCATTTAAGAAAGCCGTTTTGACATCCATTTGGAAAATTGTCATATTCTTGTTGGCTGCATTTGCTACGAAGATATAGATGGCCTCTATTCTTGCAACCAATGCAAATGATTCCTTGAAATCGATTCCTTCCTCTTGCCTGAATCCCTGAGAAACTAATCTAGCTTTATTCTTTAGTACCCTACCAAATTCGTCCGTCTTGACCTTATAAATCCATTTTAGTTTGATCAACATGACTTTATTTGGACACGGCACCAATTCCCAAACTTGTAGCCTTTTAAATTCATGAATTTATTTTTTCATTGCATCGATCCATGACGGTTCGGTCATTGCTTGTTTGAAGTTCTATGGTTCGACTAAAGTTAGGAAGGCATCAAAATAACACCACATGGCATTCGTCTGTAGTTGCTTTCTGGTGGAGATAGAACGAGAAGGATCTCTGATTACATTTGCTTTAGGATGATCCTTAGTCCATCTACCAAGTGATTCGAATGGAGTGTGGATTGGTCTCACATTAGATGATGATCCCTGAGAAGTCGAGTCTTCATGAAGAGATTCATGAAGTGGATCATCATGAAAATGTGGCATTTTTGGTGATTCTTCAAAACCTTGAGAAATAATTGGAGAATGTTCTTGTTCTTGTGTTGATGGGATACTTGTTGATGGAGCATCTTGGACAATTGACATAGACATAGGTGAATCGGCTAAATCAACAGCTCTTGGTGTAGCAGCGACTAGAACTAGAGAGACAACAATTGTTGGAGGATTAAAGTATTCATCGAACATAGGTTGGAACAAACGATCCCAATCATCTCGTATTGGTGGATTGCAAGGTTGTTGAGGAATAGGGTTTGTAACGAGCCCGAACTGGATGTTGCAGGAGTCAAAAATTGAAGCCCGCATCCTGAACCGAGTTGTTCAGAAGCCATCGTCGTCAGCTCATCAAAATCGACATGGATAGTTTCAATGACTTTTCGGGTACGTCGGTTCTAGATACGGTAAGCTTTATTCTTGGGTGCATATCCAATGAAAATGCCTATATCAGCTTTAGGCTGAAGTTTGCCCAAATCCTCACTATCATTATTTGGATAGCAAAGTGCTCCAAAGACATGAAGGTAAGATAGGTTGGGTTTTTTGTCATGTAAAAACTCATAAGGAGTTTTTCTATGGCGACATCGTATAATGGATCGGTTTTGGGTGTAACATGCGGTAGCGACTGCCTAGGCCCATAAAAATAAAGGAGTTTTTACATAGATTAACATTGTTCGAGCGGCTTCAACAAGAGTACGATTTTGCCTTTCAACAACACCATTTTGTTGTGGAGATCGCGCAACTGATGTTTCATGAGAGATACCAACACTCCCATAATAGCTACGCAGAGTTTGATTGACAAACTCAGTTCCATTATCTGTACGAATTTTCCTGACAGGTGCATTCAATCTAACTTGTATCATCTTCAGAAACTTGATTACGAAATCAGGAACTTCATCCTTTGATGCTAGAAACTTCACCCATGTGAACTGAGAGTAATCATCCACAATGACAAGGATGTACTTTTTCCCATTTATACTTGCAACACGCATAGGCCCACAAAGATCCATGTGCAAAAGATATAGTTTTCCTTGATTGGTGTCTTTAGATTTAGGTTTATGTGATTGTTTCTTGCTTGCACATGCCGAACACATATGTTCTTTTTCAAATTTCAATTTGGGAAGACCTCGTACGAGACCATTTTTAGCCAAATGATTAATAGCACCAAAGTTTAAATGTGACAATCGTCGGTGCCATAACCATGATTTGGTCTTTGAGGCTTTGGACAAGAGACAAATTAGAGAAGACGCCATCATATCCCTAATTGATAATGTATAAAGGATGGTTTCTCAAGATCCTGAGAGTAAATCAACACCTTCTAGATTATGAACAAAGCACGTGTGTTTTCTGAAAGCTACTTCAAGATCTGAGTCGCAAAATTGACCAACGAAGAATAGATTGTGTCCTAGTCCTTCAACATAATAAACCCTTGAAATTTTGATATTCCATATCTGATAATCACCATACCCCATAAACTTTGCAATCTAGTCGTTACTGAACTTGACAGTACCGATAAACGTGTGAAAAAAATTAGTGAGTTGAGAGCGATCTCCAGTCATGTGCTTTGAGCATCCGGAGTCTAAATACCACAAAACAATTTGGACAATCTGAGATTGAAAAGAGAAGAAGATGGAGCAACTGAAGTATTGGATCCTCGAGATGTACCAGGTTCTGTTTTGTTAGGAATCACATATTTTTCAATGTTAGGTTTGCTATTAGAATCATTAGTCTTAGGTACCTTAGGTCTTCTAGTATAAACCTTAGTTACTACAAATTCTTGTGCAACTACTTCTAGAGGAATGGGTTCCCTAAGAGGCACTTTATTAGTGGCGGTAATCCTAGTTAAAGGGTACGCATTTCCAACTAAAGTGAAAGTCCTTCCTATGGGTCTCCAGTTATATCCAATTTTAGTAAACACTTTTCCTGTAGGTTTCTATTCTTCTTTCTTTTTAGATTTCTTAACACACTTAGATTTGGAAGATGCATTCATATCAGAAACAAATTCAAGAAAGCACAATTCATGTCTAGCATCAAACATAGAACTATTACATTTAACGCACATTAGCTTAGAATTTGTATTTAATTTGGAATGTTGCACATTTGTATTTCCAGATAGTTCAACAACATAATTCGGTTTATTCAAACAAGACTTAACTATCCTAGAGTGGTCTTCTACTTTATTCTTCTTCTGGGTACTACTTGAAATCTGCAAGATCTTATCATTCTTTATATTGTTTGTAGACTTTGACCTGCTATATTTAGTAGACCGGCTTACTCATGTAGAAGTTAACACATAATTGTTAGTGGTCTGTTTTGCCTGTGTTTGGGAAGAGCCTAACTATTTTTGGGATGTGCTTGATGAAATGACAGGTTCAACAAACCTAATTGTTTTCTTCTTGTTTATAGGCGTGACCACAACTAATTTCTCACTAGGTTTGTGTTGGGATTAAAATACTTTTTGATGATCTTAGAGTTACTGCTGCTCAGGTTTGTGTTACTGCTGCTAAGCTAAAGTTAGTGCTGTTTATTAACTTTAATGAAAAATATGCTAAGTAGTTAGTGCTGCTAGTATAAAGTTAGTACTGCTAGTTCACAGTAACTACTGTTAGTATATATTAGTACTGCTAGTATAAAGTTAGTGCTGCTAGTGTAAAGTTAGTACTGCTGGTGAAGATAGTGTAAAGTTAGTACTGCTGGTGAAGATTAAAGAAAATATTCTAAGTAGTTACTACTGCTTGTGCTCAGTTAATGATGCTGGTGTATAAGTTACTACTGCTCAAAGATTAAGATTGCTGAAAGAGTTTCTACTGTCAGAGAAAGGATAAAGACAGAAGAAAGGATAAAGATTGTTTGAGATCAAGATTACTTACGTAATAAGTATTAGTTATTTATAAAATAAATCATAGAGAATATTCTAAGTCTTAGGAATATATTGTAAATCGACTAGGACTCCTTGGTGTATAAAACAAGGTCCTAGGATATCGAGTTTAATGATATATGTTGTTTTATGATTTTTTAAGTGTTATTCATAGCTTCAAGGTTTGGTAACCCTAATACTAGGAGAGTATTCGTATTATTCTTAATAATATTGGAGCTTTTATTGTTTGTTGAATTGTGATATTGTGTTACTGTTTCATTAAGAATTCTTCTAATATTAAAGATTAGATTCCGCATAATCTTTAATACACTTAACAAAGTTTCTACTATAGTTGTGTTAGATTTATCTAATATAACTAAACCTTAAACAAGCTTAAGGAATTCGATCTATTGAAGTGGGATCCAACAAGAGGTATCCTACAACTGGGACAACAAGTGGTATCAGAGCTTGTTGCTTTGAGAAACTTTGCTAGAAGATATGGATCAAGATTCTGCACACATGGTGGCTGCATCCAAAGTTCCCATGCTCAAACCGGGTGAGTTTGAGTTATGGAGGATGAGGATTGAACAATACATCCAGATGATAGACTATGCACTTTGGGAAGTCATAGAGAATGGAAACACTGCACCAAAAACAACAGTTGTGGAGGGTGTTGAGAAAGTAATGCCTCCTACAACTGCTGAAGAGAAGGCTCAGAAAAGATTAGAGGTGAAAGCTAGAAGTACTTTAATGATGGGCATTCCTAATGAACATCAGTTAAAGTTTAACTCAATTAAGGATGCTAAGCTATTGATGGAAGCTGTAGAAAAGAGATTTGGTGGGAATGCAGCTACAAAGAAGACCCAAAGGAATCTTTTAAAGCAGCAATATGAAAACTTTACTGCTCCAAGCTCAGAGATGCTTGATCAAACTTTTGATAGGCTTCAAAAGCTTGTGAGTCAGTTGGAGCTTTTGGGAGAAACGATTTCACAAGAAGATGTGAACCAGAAGCTATTAAGAAGTTTGTCACCTGAGTGGAACACACATGTTGTTGTGTGGAGGAATAAAACTGATTTGGATACAATGAGCATGGATGATCTCTACAACAACCTTAAGGTGTATGAACCAGAAGTCAAAGGGATGTCTAGCTCAAGTTCAAGCACACAGAACATGGCTTTTGTGTCCTCTTCAAATAACAACAATAGCAGCACTAATTAGTGAAGCAGTTATATTGCTCATGAAGCTTCTACTGCTAGCACTCAAGCTAATGATACTTACTCTACAAATATTGATAACTTAAGTAATGCTGTTATTTGTGCATTTTTTGCTAGTCAACTAAATAGTCCTCAACTTGTACATGAGGACTTGCAACAAATTCATCCAGATGACATGGAAGAGATAGATTTGAGATGGCAAATGGCCATGTTGACTATGAGGGCAAGATGGTTTTTAAAGAATACATGAAGGAGGCTTACTATTAATGGCAATGAGACTATTGGTTTTGATAAGTCCAAAGTGGACTGTGTACAAACTGCAAACAAGAAGAGGACCATTTTGCTAGGGAGTATAGAGACTCCAAGAATTCAAGACAACAAGAACATGGAAAGCTCAAAAAAGGTGGGAATACATATAATTTCCACAGCTTTAAGTGTCATTGGTTGGTCTTGGTGGATATGTTGGAGTGATACGGCTGAGGAAGTTTCGAAAGGGGCCTAATTGCGCAACTAAATGGCTTTCTCATCTTTTAAGTCCTGACTCAGAGGTATCCAATGTTCTATTGGTTCAAAAATCTTGTTTGGAAATGCTTGAACTTCTTAAATCTCAAATATGATCAACTATTAAAAGATTTAAAAGAAATCCGAGTTTAAAAAAAAAATGTTTTTTCATTTTTTTTAGGGTGTTTAAAGAAAGGTTTAGTAGTCAATGGAAGGAAAAACATGAAGTTTATAATGGCAAATGAGTCTATTTATTTACAAGATATTAAGGGCTTAAAATTTGAAATTCATATAGGAGAAATAACTATTAGAGAGCTTAGGAAGAAGCTTGAAATAGTTCAAAAAGAAAAAAAGATGGCATTTAAACTTAATTGTAGATAATTTGAACGTGCATTTAAAAGGTTTAAAATAAGCTTATAGAGTGTCTGATAGTTGACAATTGCAAGAAAGGTTTGGGGTATGATAATTATTAATGCAGTTCTACCTCCCTGCACGATAAAAATTTAATAACTCCAACACCCTGATTGACTTTTACTGGATTAGCATGAGTTTGTTAATGATCATGTTGTTGTGATTGTTAACGTTGTTTAGTGAAGAAGAGCTAATGTTGTTCGGGATGTATGATGATGCCCCAAGTATTAAAAGATTAGTGTGTCAGATGATGAGGAAAGTGGATGTATCTCAGCCTTAAAACTAATAAAGAAAAAATAGTCCCCCCCTAAGCCTAGTATTGTTAAGAAGAGTTTGTACCCAAATCTAAAAAATAATAACAAGAAAAAATGCTTAGGAAACAAATGTTAACCTAGTTGAGAATTTTAGGCAAAACCACTCACAGTCCATGATGGCAATCATAAAGAAATTTAGAACAATATGATGTCTCAAAAAACTAGGAAAGCAACTTCTGAGATTGTTTAATATGGCGTTGTTATGTGTGTGGAAGCTTTGATCATTGCTGGTTGATTTGTAATTACCATCAAAAATTGTTTAATATCAAAAGGTTGGTAAAACATATTTTTTGGAGCCAATGCTCAAAGGGTGAATCATCAAAACTTTTCTAAAAAGACTCACCCCTATGCTAAAAAGAACTTAGTTCCAAGAGTAGTTACTAATGAAGTCTGGTTTAGTATCAATTAATACTGCTAGACAAAATATTTCAAAAACAGCAGTATTGGTTAATACTGTTAGACAAGTTAATGTTGCTCACTCAAAAACAACAATGAATGCTGCTAGACCAATGTCATATCTTTATAAATGCACTTTTCTAACTCGTTTAGAGTTCATCATAGAACACAACATTCTAAAAATAGTAATTATTTATGTGTCAACTGTTGTTTTTGAGCAGGTTAGTAAACGGTAGCATTGACTTGAGTTTTATTATTGTGTTATTATATTATGTGTTTATGTGATATTTTGTGAGTTCGTTACATATCCATTGAGCATGATTCGTCTTATGTTGATTGAAGATATGGGTTGCTCATGGATGTATTCATTAGGTTCTTTTTTTAGTGATTAATGAAAAATGATGGTAAAATTTTTATGGGTTTACGTATTTATATGTATATGTTTCGTATTTGGGTATAGGGAATTAGCGAGAATAGAATTTTAGTTTAGGTATTTAGGTAGTAGATTCTAGAATTCTTATGTTAGGGGAAATATAAGTATGAAGTGAATTTATTTTTAGGTATTTAAAACTAGTTTTATTTAGAAGGATGTCTAAATAAATAAAGGTTTTTATAATAATAACAAAATTAAATGGTTTTTGTGTAAATAATAAATAAAAAAAATAAAGAGATGTTTGTTCGGCCGGATTATGGGGGAGACATAAAAGGGGGAAGGGAAATATAAATTTTTAGTCAACTTATAACTACTTTTATAGGTAATTATATAAATATATTTCCCTTCACTTTAAATACAAACCGCCCTCACCCATTAATTTGTTTAAACCGGTCGAACCAAGAACAGAAAGAAATAAAGAGTTTTTTTTTATTCAAGATCAAATTGATGATTTGAGGTCTTCAAGAATTAAGGATCAAGGTATGTTTAAAAACTTTAATTGTTTAACTTTCTTTTTAATTCATGTAACAATAAAGTGATGGATAAATTAGGGTTTATAAAAATCTGTAAATTTATAATGTTAATCTTAATTAGAGTTGTTTAGGGTTTAATTAGAATCATATTGATGTATTCGGTTAGAGTTAGAACGCGATAAAATTGAATTTAGGGTTGAGCAGAATTTTGAGTCATCTTGTTCGAATGTTATCTCATGATTGGTAACGAGATTTTTGATGAATCTTATGTCTATTGATAAGTTCAGCGAGTCTAGTTCCCAAAAAAAATCTGGCCCCGAAAGGTTTTGAGGTCGGGAAGTTAGTCAAATAATTTTCGCAAGAAAAGTTGTCAAATAATTTTCAGGTCAGATTCTGAGTTGTGTTTATGGGGTCAAAAACTATATCAAAACTTTGTTTTAATAAGCGAAACTCATTAATGTTAGGAAGTTCAGATGTATATGATTTTCGAGAATTTTGTAGAAGAATTTTCCCATGTGTCTAAATAGGTCTGGCAAGTCAAACTCTTTGAGTGGTTTTCGATCAGATCGAATCTGTTGTACTTTGACATAGACGAATTTTATAAATTAGTTACACTTTAATATTATTTTTTCTCAAAAAATACAGTAGCTCACAAACTAATTGGGAGAAACTAGGTTGTTCAAAGGAAAACCATCAATTAGGTGATTTGGTATTTTATTCACAACACCACCCCTCACCCCTGTGGTCATATTGTAACTATCAAATTTCTGTCGATTGTCGAAAACTGAAAAAGTTGGAAGTTAAAAAAACGGGGGTTAAGACTATATAGAGTATGAAAATGATTTGGGAGATGCATATAAAGGATCATAAACTTAGTGTTAGGTTTAGAGGTCCATCATGTTATTGTTACATTGGCTTAGGCATTTAGCCTAACTGAGTGTAACTTGTGTTTTGTTATGATTAGATTTTGTGCAAGTTCTTGTCAAGTAAGTTGAACATCAGGTGAGTTTCATAGTCCCATTTTATTGTGTTTTCTTGGGATGGAAATGATGCAAAATATGTTTCGAAAAATGTTTTTGTTTTTTTGATTTATATGGTTCAACGTTACACCATGGACTCTTTCTGTAGCTATATATCGCTTAATGTGTTGCATGTTGTATGATGTTGCATTGTTCTTCGCCTACTTTGTGGGCAAGAGGTTTTGCCTACGTGGTATGAACCTGTGTGTGCTACGGTACCAAGAGTCTGGGGAGTTGGGAAAGCATTCTCTCCATGGACTAATGTTGCATGGTATAGATACAGGGGAACATTCTGTCCTAATTGTGATTGCTTGTTTGGGATGATTGCATGTTAGCATGTATAATAGTCTGTTTAATTATCCTGCCATGTTTTGTTTTTGTTTGTATAATCACAGTAATTGAATTAAATCTTTTGTATTGGTGTCGTAAAACCTATGACTCTCAAAAACCATTGTTGTTGACGATTTTAAGCTTTCATTTTTAGGTGAGCGTTATGATGCGTTGTTGATTGTAATAAAAGTGGGCCTAGGAGGGACATTAGGGCTGCAATTGGAAATTCCTGTTTTGGATTTCGTTTCGTATTGGTTGCCAATGAATTCTGGATTCTTTTTATTAGGTTTGCTGAGAACATATCTTTGTATTGATGTGACCCTTTTTCATTAATACAAGTTGTCGTTCTTTTATTTTTCGGTTATTGTGTTGATACACATCGTGTCTTATTAATATTAGTTATGAATGGTTGTGTTTCTCTATTGTTGACACTTTGTGGTTGTCGATGTTATCATGATTGTTTTCGCTCGTGTTTCCGCCTGTGGCGGGGTTTTTGTGACACTAATCAAAGGGGTTATACTTGTTAGGGGTAAAAAAAATAATACTGCTAGGCAAACTGCAAGTAGTTAATATGTTGTTAAGGGAAATAATTTTTTAATGCTGATTAAGGCCTTAGCTTGTTGGGTTTAGGAAACCAAAGCAATAGTGTTTTAAGACCATGTTTTAAACACAACACGTGATTCTATCATCCCTTAAAAAAGTTTGAATATATTAATGCACAAAGGGAGATCCAAGTCAGTGATGGCTTGGGTCCCCAAAAGAAACTGATTTTCTTATCTAATGTGTAGGGCAATCCACAAATGGATTTACAAGATCAAGGAGTGATTGATAGTGGAATGCTCAATGGCATATGACAGGGTACAATGTCCTATCTTACAGACTATGAAGAGAATAAGATGGTGGATATTGTTACTTTTGGAGGGAAAACAAAAACACCCCCGAAGGATGGGAAAATCACAGGAAATGTTACCTTAAATAACTGCAGTAATCATAGATTGTCGAAACATGTGTATTTTGGTGCGAGAGAGTTAAAGTTTAATCTCTTAGTGTCTACAAATGTGGTGATAAAAAGAATAGTTTTATTTTTTAATGAACTGTATGTATTGTTTATCTCCAAAACTTTAAAGTTAATGATGAATAGTCAGTTTTTACTTAGAGTTCTAGAAAGAACAATATTGTTTAGTGTTGATTTAATGAATATAGTTCCTAAAGGAGGTTTATCTTGCACCTTTTTTGACAATCAACATTGATGAATCTAAACTTTGGCATAAAAGGCTAGGTCACTTAAATTTTAAAACCATGAATAAATTGGTTAATGGAAATCTTATAAGAGGTTTACCTTCCAAACTTTTTGAAAATGATCAATCCCGTGTTGCTTGTCAAAAGGGAAAGCAGCACAGAGCTTTTTGTATAAGTACAATAACAGGAGAACCTCAATCACTTTTCATATTACATTGTTGATTATGGACTTGTTTTGTCCACATTTGTAAAAAAAGCCTCTTAAGAAGGAAAAGGTATGCATAGTTGTAAATGATGGTTACAGTAGGTTTACAATGGTTTTCTTTCTACGTACTAAAGATAAGACTTAGTGGAATTCTTAAAAGTCCTTTATAACTGGGATAGAAATTTCTAGTAGATAACAAGGTTTAGGTGTATTAGAACTGTGATCAATGGGAACTGAGGTTGTTTAAGAATAGAAGAAATAAATCTGTTTTGTGAGTGAACGGGTATTTTGAGATCAATTTGTGTAGCTAGAAATCCTCAACCCAAATATAGTTTGCTGCAGAGGACGGAAGGAATAGGACACTAATTGAGGCTGTAGGGACTATGCTAGTGTTCTAAGTTTCCAACTTCTTTCTTGGGCTAAGCAGTTAATACTGCTTGCAATGTATAAAAATAGATCTTAGTGTTAGTAGTTTAAGCCTCAAAACCACTACACCCATATGAACTTTATCATGGCCTAGAACACCAACTTTAAGTTTTTTGAGGACTATTTGGGTGTTCCTGTTACCATTCTCAAATATCATAGAACTTTAGGCAAATTTAATGCGTAAGGCTGATGAAGGTTTCTTTGTTGGATTACTCTTTGAATACGTATAGCCTTTAGTGTTTTCAAATAGTTAGAACAAGGATAGTGGAAGAAACTTGATATTAGGTTTTGTGAGAGTACACCTAATGTTGTAGTAAGTGGACAAGACTGGCTATTTGATATTGATGCACTAACAAGAACAATGAATTACGATCCAATTGTTGCAAGTACATAGTCTAAGGGTTTGGCAGGTACAAAAGCAAGTGATAATACAGGTCAAGCTAGAAAGGAGACAGAACCTATCAAAGATTACATTTTGCTACCATTATGGATTGTTGATCCATATATTCCTAAGATCCAAAGAGTTCTCATGATGATGGATCTAAATCTTCAAGTGATGATGGGAAGAATGTTGATGAAGATCCAAGAAAAGATAGTGAATGTAAAGATCAAGAGAAAGAAGATAATGTTAACAGCACTAACAATGTAAATATTGCTAATAATGTTAATATTGTTAGTTCAACTGTTAATGCTGCTGGAACAAATGAGGTTAATGCTGTTGTTGGAAAAACAAGCATTGAACTTCCATATGCTCCAACTATGCCTGCTTTGGAATATGATAACATATTTGGCTTCTCAAGAGATGATGAAGATGATGGTGCAGTGGCTGACATAAACAATTTGGATACAACAATCCAAGTCAGTCCTAATCTAACTACAAGAATTCATAAAGATCATCCTCTTGATCAAGTGATTAGAGATTTGTAATCAGCTACACAAACAAGAAAGATGTCAAAGAATTTGGAGAAACATGGGTTTGTTAGTACTATTCAACAAAGAACAAACCACAAAGACCTTCAAAACTGCTTGTTTGCTTGCTTTTTATCACAGGAAGAACCCAAAAAGGCAATTCATGCATTAAAGGATCCAAGCTGGATAGAGGCTATGCAAGACGAGCTTCTACAATTCAAGTTACAAGAAGTTTGGACTTTAGTGGATTTACCAAATGGAAAAAGGGCTATAGGCTCTAAATGGGTTTTCAGGAATAAAAAGGATGAAAAGGGAATTATGATAAGAAATAAAGCAAGATTGGTTGCTTAAGGATACACACAATAAGAAGGGATTGACTATGATGAAGTCTTTGCCCCTGTTGCAAGAATTAAAACAATTAGGTTATTTTTAGCTTATGCTTCATTTAAAGATTTTGTGGTGTATCAAATGAATGTAAAAAGTGCTTTTCTCTATGGGAAGATTAAAGAAGAGGTGTATGTATGTCAACCACCAGGATTTGAAGATCTAGACTTTCCTGATAGAGTATACAAGGTTGAAAAAGCATTGTATAGACTCAACAAGCTTCTAGAGCTTGGTATGAAACCTTGTCAACATATCTATTGGACAATGGGATTCAAAGAGGGAAAATTGACAAGACCTTATTCATCAAAAGGAACAAAAGTGATATTTTACTGGTTCAAGTTTATGTGGATGATATCATCTTTGGTTCAACAAAGAATGAGCTATGTGATCGTGCCGGATTCACACCGTAAATATATATAATATATAACAAAATATAAAATATATAAAGAAGTGTAAAAACCGACAATCAATGATACCGAGAAGTAGTATAGAGCTTTCCCGGGTCGTAAATCCCCAACGAGGCTGGAATGGTAAATCGATACGATCGAAGATTTGAGTTTGAAGGAAGGAATTGGTTTGGGAAGTCGAAAAAGTCAAATTAGATAATAATGGACTAAAACGTTTAAGAAAAACCTAGAAATTACGAAATTAAACTAGAAAACGATAGGGCGAATCCCCGAACAAAAAGGGGGGGAGGGGGAGATAAATCCTAAAATTCTTTAAAAATAAGCCTTACGAATGAAATTTTGCTTCTAAAATACTCTATTGGACCAAATATCGATGAAAAGTATGGAAAATGACTAGACCGAAAACACGGAGTTCGTTTATTGACCCAAAACGGACGTCCAAAACAAAATCCCCGACCCGGGACCCGTTCTTTAACGATGAAAAGTTATAAAAATGAACCTACGTAAACTTTATATTTTTCCTTCTCAACTAGATTGACCAAAAAAAATTTTCTAAAAAAAAGCAATAATATTTTTTGATAATTTTTGTATTTTATATATGAATTAAATAAACTTTTTAACATAAAATTAATTATAAAAATATTAAACGATTACAAAAACAAATTCTGCCAAATTTTCTAAAAAATTACTTTAACTTATAAAAGGTCCTACGGAAAAATACCAAAACCACCACAGCTCTGATCAAAATAAGCCCGTAGAAAATATGCTTGGATACAGTTATTAGCTTCATAAAACTAAAATGCATATAAGTCATCATTGCCCTTGAGTCTTTAAAGAAAAAGACCCTAAGTGGGCGCAGTGGAGAGTGGTAAGTGTTTTTATTTAACGGGAGGGGAGTATCGAGGGGTACCGGGTTCGAGTCTTTGCTCACCAGGTCCATTGTCTTCCTTACTCTTTTATTTATTTGGTATACTCTAGGGTAGTAGAAACTGTATAAAGAACTAATACTATGGGTAGGCGGGGCAATCTTATTGAAAAATTTACACTACTAGGTTAAAGGTTATTTTTAAACCCTTACAACTTTGAAAAAATTGCAAAACAACCATACGCTATTGGCTTATTTTTGGCTTATTAAAAAAGTGCTCTTTTTAGCCAAAACTCAAAACTTACAAAGTTGCTAAGGTGGCTTATTCCTACCAACTTTACAAAACGGACGTTTTAGCTTTTTAACAACACAATAAGCTAGAAAATAGCACTTAGTTTGCTGTTACAGAAAGTGCTAGTTTAAAGAGCTTTTTGCATTTTGGCTTAATTTGAGCTTATTTCTTGATGAATTTTAAAACTAAAAGAAGCTTATTCTAGCTTAAGAGGTACATTAAATGGATTTACACTAAAATTAACCTATTCTTAACAAATTTAGAAAGAAAATTGCAATGAGAAAATGAAAGTTCTAATGAAACAGTTTTTTTAGCTTTTTCACATATGCTAGAAAGCATTATTTCTAACTCTAGATGCTGAAATTTTGTCAATAAGCTACCCTAGCTTTCTAAAATCAACTTAGATAAAAGGTTTTCCAATAGTTCTCATGGAAATGAAAAATCTCAAAGAATAAAATGGCAAAAACTTTTCTGAAATGAAATGTAATGCTGATGTAGTGTGCAAGGCCATAAGACCTAAAGGTTTTACAACTCTACATTCATTATGAACTTAACTAATTCAATTCATGTATTAAAATCACTATATTATCTAAACTTGGACTCAAACTTACCTTGAATCGCTTTAATTTCTTATCAATTACTTGTTTACACAAAAAATGTCTGGTGCGAGGAACAAAGTTTATAAACTCTAAAACTTGTAAAACTAAAATCTAACTTTTAAAACCTGTTTAGATCCTTGTTATATGTCATAGCTCAACTAGTTGAAAGGTTTTGACAAAGTTTAGTTGACTTTAAGAGTCAATTTAAACCTAATCCAAACACTGCCTTAGATTGACTGTCAAAATAAGATTGAATAAAAAAAATCTATGTAAAAGCTAAAACTACCTAAGCTTTTTATCTACTTCTATTTAGATTGGCCTACTTAGCATAAACTTACTGCTGTAAATATGCCTAGCTTATTCATGAAAATTAAGCACAGTTCAGTTCCTCTACAATGCTTATACTACTACTATGTAAGAATTTAACTGACAAGATATATTCACCTCAATTCATACTCTACTAATCTTTAAATCCCAAGCTAAACTAAAGTGCCTAAATTATATGGCTTGCCATGCAGATATTTAGCAAATCTTTGTATTTAGATATAATGCTAATGTAAAAATAAAAATAAATTTTAAGCTTAATCTTAGGACTTTAGGAATTTAGTAAATGATAATATTGGAGTATCTGGATCAAGTGACAATCTCTTGCTAGAGTGAGGGGATTATTAGTTAGATTTGTCCTATTGGCTCCCTTGCACAATTATACATACTATGTTTTTTGCACGATGGTTAGCTTATTTCTACCTTTTAGCTTCCCAAAATGAACTAAATCATATTTCATCAGTGATATAGTTTTTGATGTAGTAGGTTAAAAATGGGAGTAAATGAAAGTTAAGCAACAAAATTTGTATAAAATTGACGCTTAATAAGGAGCAATAGCTCAAATGACGCTTATTTAGAGCTTATTTGATGAAATCGACTTGGAATTGAAATCAAAAGACCAACAAATATCTTGTAAACTGGAATGAGGATTAATGAATTGTAATGTACAAGTTGAAAAGGAAAAGTACAAGAGCTTAAAAGCTTAATTGCTTAAAGTGAAAATAAAATTGCTTAAAAATGGAAAATTACAAAGTAGAATTTTTTTAAAGCAAAAACAACAACTCCTTCAACTTCTGTCTTCTACAGCTTTTATAGTGAGTTCATGTGTTAGTTGTGTGAGAGGGGGAAAGCAAACACATCTTAGCCCTCAATTTCATCAAAAATCCATCTTGGCCGTCGAACAAGGTCTTGGGAGGTGTGGGATTGCCAAAGTTGGAACTTTTGTTGCTGGGATAGGTGGTGAGAGGAGGGGGAATGCTTTATCCTTGCGAGGGTTGTGAAGGTCTATGGGGTAAAATATAAAAGAAGGTTAAAACAAACCCGTCCGGTGAGTTGTTGGGTGGGAAAAAGAACTTGGCAGGGAAAAGAGGTTTGAGTGTAACAGGGAATGTCTTGGGCGGTTGGCAAAAAATAGTCCTAATGGTTTATGTTCTATTTGCAAGCATGGACCTGTGTTATGTGACTTTGGAAATTTGGCAAACAAACCCCCTGGAGTTTATAGCCAATTCACAACTTGTCCTTGTGATATACAAACTCTTCCTTGGACTTGGCAGTTTGGGTCCTTGGCACGTTAAATTTTGACCAAATGGCAACCTGTCCTTAGGTTCCTTGTGGTTATTTTTCTCTTCTTCTCTTTTAAATGTCACAAGTGTAGGGATTCTACAAATTCAGTCCATAAACTTGTTATTTCTTCTGTCTTTTGGCTCTCGGGGTTGACTTGGACTGACTTTGACTTTGGACCCAGTTGACTTTTATGTTGTACTTTATGAACTTGATTGACTTTTACGGCTTTGATTTGGGCTTTGTACTTTCACGGTCTTTTCCACTTCGAGTCCGGGTTTTTGTAGTTTTGTCTTTGTTTTTAGTTCCTTTTCTTGGTTTATCCGTTTCCTGCACAATACAATTAGAAAACAAGCATTATTTGGCATTTTAAGTCGGTTTTTGGTTATTTTAGCTTGTTTTTAAAGGTAAAAAGGTATGTGTATTTAAGACATACCAAATTCTCCCGTTACTAAGGTTTGCCGTTTGTCCTAACGCACAAGGCTATGAAGTAAGCATGTACGAAAACTAAGAATCCCCCCTCGACTAATAACCTTTGAAAAGTAGCAAATAGTGTTTGTCAAGGGTCATTTCCAATCTAAAGTATACAGTAAAGCTTCGACATAGTCCCGTTTTCACCATGTTTTTTTTTTTGTACACTAACTTATCCTAATATTTTTGGATTTTTCTTTTTTTTTCTTTTCTCGACTTCCTGTTTGACTTCCTTTATTATATCAACATTGAGATCATAGAATGAGAAACGACCATAGAAATATTATACGGGACTGGTTACTGAGGATAAATCATCGTCCCTCCGTTTTTTTCACTAGTTCCAATCCAAGCATTTTTAGAATCTAAGATCATTTGTCAATATAAGTCTCAAATTGATAAGCACTCATACTTATGACTTGTGAATTTTAACCTCCAACACTGAATTGTATAAGATTTAAATGTGTGTTACTCATTTAAACCAACCCATAGATCAAACTTATTTTCATAGTCGTGATTCATAGGATGTTATGACTCAATGCAAAACCTTATTAGGGACCTTTGGTAAACTTGATTTTAAGAACCGGGATTTTTACTGTTAGACTTTTTGCAACTTCTTCGTCCAATATACTCATAAGTTTCTTAAGATAGGAATGCGGGTTGCCTTATTTTGAACACTACCCAGGCCTCGTCCCCACTAGTAGGGATATCACAACCAACGACCGATGTTTTTGTTTGAAAAACCCACCCCGTTGCTAGCTTTAGTGGGAAATCACAACAACACCTTCTATCCTAATTGGGTAAGGTTACAGTGTCATTTAGTTTGAACCCTCACCCTAGACCTCGCACTTCTGGTTAGATATCACAACACACAAAATCCCTAAGAAGTAAAAAGATGTATTAGTTTGAATCCCCACCTGTGGTTTAGCCGGAGTGGGATATCACGACATATCTTTTACTTGTTCATATAATCAAATGATGTTCTTTGGCAATATTTTCACATATTCAGCATTTTGCATTATACTTCATTCATGCCTTCTTTGGAATTTTAACTTTCGAATTTTTTAAGAACAGACAAAATCTAGTTTTAAAGAAATAAAGTTACAAATTTGAAGCTTTTTCTAAAAACATCGATTGACTTAGTTAAACTGGGAATTGAGCTTGTATGATTAAGTGTATTAGAAGCTAATGGCGGAGTAAAAGCCACAAGTTACTCATATTAGTTTTAAAATCGAATCTTGCTCAGCATCATAAAACTTATATTTAACTTCTATCACTTTCTTGTTCTTCAAATTATAAAATTCGAAGCAACCGAATTGTTGAAAGCTTAGCCTACAAGTGGTATAGTTAGAGGAACTTGCTTAGGGCTCAACACCACATCCGATCGAGTCTAAATTTTTTTCTCATTTACTACACATTTAGGAATAAGTCAATAACTGTGACAAAACACTTATTTTTTTTTAAAATTTTTTTTTTTTTTTTTTTGGTATCTTTTTGCAAAAAATTTGGTGGATAAACGGGATTACGTGATAAACAGAAGAATGCAGGCACAAATCAAAATCGAAGAATTCCCCCCCCCATATAGAACCTAAACATCGTCCTCGTTGTTTCAAAGGGTTCCTTACGTAAAATCTAAGGCCCGTTTATATGAAGGGTGCAAAAGATAAGACGTAGTGATTTGAATTTGGATACGGATTTCCACGAAATTGTTAGCTCGAGGATGTGAAGATCGCGTTAAAACTGTATGTCGCAGAGCCTTCTCTTAACCGGGTATACCTGGACAAAATGTAAAAACAAGAACGCGGGAATGGCAGAAGCAAAATCCTCATCACAATCAACACTAGAATCACAAAGAACACAAGACTTATTTCATTACTATACTAAGGCTAGGATAAGCATGGGGGGCCTCCCACGAAGCGCCTGGTTTTTGTTTTAAGTCCGAGTCACATGCTAGACTCGAGGTCACCCGAATTCATGAGTCCATGGGGAAGCAAGGTGATGATAAAAATCAACATCGGGCTTTCATTCAAGTGGTTTGGAAAAACTTTGAATTTCATGAAAGTTCCACTCCGATGAGATACATCCAGCATCAAAAGAATGATAATTTGAGATCGCCAGGGATTCAAAATTGATTTCCTTCATTCCCCACTAGGGGGAGAGACATGGTGGAAGCAACTGGATACGTGAGAAGAGCATGGGAAAGAAAGATCCATTACAATATAAGCGAGATGAGGTCACTTAAAAGTATGAATTCAGTATCCAGGGTGGGATGGGATGGGTAAAACATTATGCACAGTGAACTCTTATGGTTCTTTGTTGGGAAATATTTATACCCTTCACACACACATCCATAGTAAGATTCCCCAGCTCGGGCTCAATCTTTTAGCAGAAACGATATTACTCGGTGGAGATATAGATATGTGTGAGCAAGTTCATCGGCGAACTTCTCTTGATTAGTCATCCTATCGGTAGGAGGAAACTGATCATTCGAAAGATCAAAGATAAATGAATCATATTGAGAAAAATCAACTGAGTTGTGGTACTGCAACTTTCTTTTCTTTAAATGTTCGTTCCATCAACGTGAGAAAGCTTTATAATCAGGAAGAGATAACTCAGAATGTGGTAGTGGGACCATGCCACTACTAATCTCTTCTAGATTAAAGCTGAATGTTTCAGATTCGGGAATTAGAATTATCAAAATGTGTTAGTCTACACTTCCAAGTATATGAATAGGGAAATGTGGAGGTAGGGAATTGATCACAAACTTCGGGATGATGGAGTGGATTATCTCTTAATGAATCGATCTCTAGCAATAAGAGATTGACACATCTCAACAATTTTTCACGAAGGGTTATTTCGTATTTGACTGTTAAAAGAATGTTCTTTCATCAATCCTTACCAACGTCACGGGATCATCAATTTCCACCACCTCTAAGCTGACGGATTTTTCAAAATGGGGAAGGTGATGCATCGACATAATCAATATTCTCATAAGAATCGTCATCACTCGATGATTATCATCGTCAGAATTGTTCAAAAAATCTCTTAATGTTCATTGAGGGCTTTAAGAGGGTAGGATTTTACCAACGTTGCACATCACACATTTTGTCGGGAATACCCTCTGACCTCTCTTGGATTGGGATTAAGGTTCTCAACACTAGACTTTATTACTTACGTCCTGATTCCGTTCGGAATAGTGTCCCAAGATGTCGTCCCCCCATACTTAGTGAGTTATCGGGTTCATCGCTTGGTAAAAGGGAGTGATTTGCAATGCGTATTGTCTTCGTCATATCTGTAGCATATGGGAATCTTCCAAGATCGATTCTTTAGCCGTTGCTCTTTCCGACGATTCGCTTTTCTTCTACCTTCCTTTTGTATTGCTTGATCAAACCATATCACGTAAGGTTTCCATTTGTTCCATAGCGTTCTTTTAGTTTGAGATTTGAGAAAGTCATTTTGGCGTAATTGAAGATTGGATGATTGCGGTATATTGCGGTGGATGAAATTGGTCAAAACCAAAAGAATTATTGATATAGCAAGAATTTAGAGCTCATGTGATAATAGTCTTCATATTGGGTTGAAATTTGGAAGGTTTCATGGGACCCTCCGCAATTTTCACAACAAAGACATTGTTGTTGAAAACTCGGTGAAGGTTTCGTGAAAAATAATACAAGTTTTGATTGGAAAAACGGGTCCTTGATTGTAGACAAACGGGACTTGACGGTGGACAATCGTAACGTATGGAGATTCGTTCCCACGTAACTAACGAGAGTATGGTACGATTTCGTGGTTGTGGAGGATAGGTTTGACTAACACCTTGGAGAATCGTTAGACAGAGTACTCGGATTTGAAACATTGTTGTGTGTTCCAATTTTCCATCTTCACAGTAAAAACAAACTCCTTTGCATTAATTCGCATACAACATACTTTGGGCATGTGCCAAGTAGGGAAATGTTTGTTGAACCTTGCAAGTTGTAGGGGTCATCATTGTTTGATTTTTGCTTTGGTTCAGGATTAGAGATAATCGGAACTCTCGGAGGGCCATTTAGAAAACGTTAATGAGCACCTTTCACCGTAAGAACTTACTATTGTGCATTGTCCGACAAAGATTCCATCCAACGAATCACCAACACTCTGACAACAATGGGTCAATGTCGTGGAGGTACTTGGTGAGGAGTTTTTACCGGGGTCATGATTGACAACGATTTGGCTCTCGTGGGCAGCATTAACAACGGTCTGGTGTTTATCGTCGGATGACTCCGGAAGTGTTCCCTGGAAGTCTTGGAAAAATTCATTTTCCACACAGTTTGTAAGCAAAACCATTCTTATAAATTCTTTTCGTTTAAAAAGAGCACATCCTTGACCAATTCGGACCATAAACCGGGGGGTTTCCACAACTTGCACACCTTACACCATTTCGAGGGGGTTTAGGAAACAAGAATCTTGTCTTCAGGATCTCACTTTCGAGCAACCACAGTTTGAATGTGTACAAACTTCCAAAGACGAGGCATTCTTTAATTGCGTATAATTGGATTCATGTCTGTTAAAGATAATCGAATGACGTCATAAGTATTAAACATGAAGTTGGATAATGAGAAAAGAATTAATTGATACAGAGAAAGGAAAAGGATGGTTATTTTTGGGGTTTTCCATTAATTCCAATTTATTTTAACGGGACAAATGCAGATTTGACACTTAACCTGATATATCAGCAAGCATTCACGGTTAGCTCTCAAAAAGATTACGCCAGGTGAGCGGAGGAGGAGTAGGAATAGCCGCGAAGCTTATTTCTCCTTTCGGGTCGCTAGTCTTAGGAACAAACCCTAACTTATACCCACTTTATAGTTTGTGTCAATTTTCCAAGGTGAGCCGTACGTCCGTTTAAGAGACACAAAAGGCAAGTTTTTAAATCTTTTGTTCGAATTGGGAACCAACAAGTTCACCGGAACTTATTATGATAATACCTCAGTTGAGAATATTATATTTTGGTGTTTTACCAATTTGTGAATTTTATTTCTTTTTTATTATGGACAATGTTTTTATGTTTTTGGTTTTTTTTTCTTTTATACTGATAATTATACTAAAAAAAGAAATGAAAAATATTTTTGTACTTTTTTTTTCTTTTTATTTTTATTTTTTATTTTTTATTTTTTATTTTTTTTTTTAGAAGAAAATATTCACAATTTCAAAAACAGATGGTCAAACGCAAAGATAAACGGTTGCACAGCCTCAACCGTCTGGCAACGGCTGCACAATAAATGATTCGGTGCCGGATTCACACCGTAAATTATAATATAATATATAAACAAATTACTATAATATTAAAAAGAAGTGTAAAAAACCGACATTCAATGATAACGAGAAGAAGTAGTTTAAACGAGCTTTCACGGGTCGTAAATCCACCAACGAGGTGGAATGGTTAATCACGATAAGGATCGAAGAGATTTGAGGTTGAAGGAAGGAATTGGTTTGGGAAGTTTGAAAAAAGTCAAAATTAGATAATTAACGGACTAAAACGTTTAAGGAAAAACCTAGAATATTACGAAATTTAAACTAGAAAACGACAGGCCCGAATCCCCGAACAAAAGGGGGAAAACCTTTAAATCTATAATAAATAAGCACTCACGAAGAAAATTTTTGCTTCTAAACTACTCTATGACCAACAACACGAAGAATGAAAAGACTTAGGACCGAAAAAGGAGTTGTTGACCCCAAAAAAAAAAACCAAAAAAAAAAGGTCCAAAAAAAAATCCCGTACCGGACCCGTTCTTTTTAAACGATTGAAATTAACAGGGGGTTATTTTTTTTTTTTTTTAATAAAAAATGACCCTACGAAAAACTTTTTTATTTTTCCTACAAACCTAGATAACAAAAGAAATGTTTCTAAAAATGCAAAAAATATTTTTTTGATAATATTTGTTTTATTATGAATTAAAATAAACTTTTATCTAAATTAATTTTAAAAATATTCATAAACGAATTACAAAAATTTCTGAAAATATTTTCCTTAAAATACTTTAACACGATAAAGGTCCTAGAAAAATACCCATACGACCACACAGCTTAAAAACCAATAAGCACGAAAATAAAGCCTTGATCCCAGCTTTTAGCTTATAATAGCTAAAATGCATCTAGTATCAATGCCTCTTGAGTCTTTTAACCGAAATGACCATAAGGGCGACAGTGGTAAGTGATGTTATAAAAGGGAGGGGATGTATCAGAGGAGTCCAGGGTTCGAGTCTTGCTCACCGGGTCACATTGTCTTCCCTTCTCTTTTTATTTTTGCAAAACTCTAGGGTAGAAACTGTAAAGAACTAAACTTAAGGGTAGGCGGGCAAACTATAGAAAATTTACACTACTAGGTAAACGGTTAACCCTACATTATGAAAAAATTGCAAAACAAACCCTACGCTATTGGCTTATTTTTGGCTTATTAAAAAAGTGCTTTTTAGCCAAAACTCAAAACTACAAAGTTGCTAAGGGGCTTATTCCTAACAACTTTAACAAAAGGACTTTTAGCTTTTAACAACACAATAAGCTAGAAAAATAAGCACTTTAGTTTGGCTGTTCAAAAGTGCTGTTAAAGAGCTCTTTGCCTTTTTGCTTTAATTTTGAGCTTAATTACTTGATGAATTTTTAAAACTAAAAAAGAAGCTTATTCTAGCTTAAGAGGTACATTAAATGGATTTACACTAAAATTAACCTATTCTTAACAAATTTAGAAAGAAAATTGCAATGAGAAAATGAAAGTTATAATGAAACAGTTTTTTTTTAGCTTTTTTCTATTAAGCTAGGAAAGCTTTATTACTAAACTCTAGATGCTGAAATTTTGCTCATTAAGCTACCTAGCTTTATAATATCAACCTAGATAAACAGGGTTTTCCAATATTTCTCATGGGAAATCGAAAAATCTCAAAGAAATAAAATGGCAAAAAAACTTTTCTGAATGAACATATAATTCTGATGTAGTGTGCAAGGCATAAGGACCTACATGGTTTTATAAACTCTTACTCAATTATGGACACCCACAACCACATCCCCCCCTAAACTAATTCAATTCATGTTATAAATCCTATATTATCTAAACTTGGAACTCAACCTTTAATAACCTTGAATCTTTATTTCTATCAATTACTTGTACAACAACTAAAACTGTCTCTGGTGCATCAGGAACAAAGTTTATAAAACTCTTAAACTTGTAAAACTAAAAATCTTACTTTAAAACCTATTTAGATCCTTGTTATATGTCATAGCTTCAACTAGTTTGAAAAGGTTTTGACAAAGTTTAGTGACTTTAAGAGTCAATTAAAAATATCCCAACATACTGCCTTAGGTGACTGCTCAAATTAGATGAACTTTAATAAATCTAAATGTAAAAGCTTAAAACTACCTATGCTTTTTTATCTACTTCTTATTTAGATTGGCCTACTTAAGCTAATTAAGCTGTAAAATGCCTAGCTTATTCATGAAAATAAGCCAGTTCCTCTACAATGCTTATACTACTACTATGACAGAATTTAATGAAAAGATGATATTACTCAATTCAAATCTACTAAATCTTAAAACAGCTAACTAAAGACCTAATTTATAAATGCTTGCAGAAAATTAAGCAAACTTTGAATAGAAATAAGCTATTGTAAAAAAAAACTAAATTTAAGCTAAACTAAGACTTTAGGAATTAGAACCTGAAATATTGGAGTCTCAGCACAAGAGCCACTCTAGTAGTTGTGATTGGGACTTAGGAAACTTGGTCCTATTGGCTCCCTATCACCCTAAACCTCATAAGCTAGAATTTAGCCTTATTTCTCCTTTTGCTACCAAAATGACTCAAATATATATTCCAAGTGACATGTTTTTGATGTAAAGTAGGTAAAAATGAGTAAATGAAAGCTTAAGCAACAAAATTTGACTAAAAATGAGCTTATAAGAAGCAATAAGCTCAAATGAGCTTATTTTGAGCTTATTTGATGAAATCGAGTTGGAATTGAAAGTTCAAAGACCAACAAATATCTTGTAACTGAATGTGATTACTAGCGATTTGTATTGTACAAGCTTGAAAAAGAAGAGTACAAGAGCTTAAAAAGCTTAATTGCTTAGTGGATATAAATTGCTTAAAAATGGTAAATTACACAGTAGCAATTTTTTTAAAGCAAAAACAATCACTCATTCAAACTTCAGCTCTTTAACAGCTTTTATTGTGCAGTTTCACTGTGTTAGTCTGTGTGGAGTAGGGGGAAAGCCAAAACCATCTTAGCCTCAATTTCATCAAAAATCCATCTTGGCCGTCGAACAAGGTCTTGGGAGGTGTGGGATTGCCAAGTTGGCACATTTGTTGCTGGGAAAGGTGGTGGAGGAGGGGGAAATTGATTATCCATGGAGGTGGTGAAGGTCTATGGGGTAAAAACGGGTTAAACAACCCGTGAGTTGCCTTAGATGCGGAAAAAAAGACTTGGCGGGAAAAGAGGTTTGAGTGATAACAGGGAAAGTTTGGGCGGTTTGGCAAAAATAGTCCCTAATGGTTATATGTTTCTTTGCACGCATGGTCCTTGTGGTTATGTGACTTTGGAAATTTGGCAAACAAACCCCCTGAGAGTTATATAGCTATTACACCATAGTTCCTGTGTATATCAACTCTTTGGGCTTGGCAAGTTTGGGTCCTTAGGACGTTAAATTTTGCCCAAATTGGAGCGAGTTTAGCGTCGCTTGTGGTTATTTTTCTCCTTTTCTCTTTTAAATACAAGTTTAGGGATTTACAAATTCAGTCCCTAAACTTGTATTTCTTTGTCTTTTGGCCCTGCGGGGTTGACATGACTCGACTTTGGACTTCTGCACCAGTTGACTTTTATGTTGACTTTTGAAATTGATTGAACTTTTCGGCTTTGATTTGGCTTTGTCTTTCACAGTCTTTTCCATTCCGAGTCCGGTTTTGTCGTTTTGTCTTTGTTTTTCGTCCTTTTCTTGGTTATCCGTTCCTGCACAATACAATTAGCAAAACAAGCATATATTTGGCATTTTAAGTCTGTTTTTGGTTATTTTAGCTTGTTTTTAAAGGTAAAAGGTATGTGTATTTAAGCACATACCACTATGCATTGCATTTGAGAAGTTGATGCATGAGAAATTTCAGATGAGTTCTATGGGAGAACTTACATTCTTCTTAGGATTACAAGTGAAGCAGAAGAAGGATGGCATATTTATTAGTCAAGATATATATGTTGCTGAAATTTTAAAGAAATTTAGGTTTACAGAAGTCAAGACTGCAAGCACACCAATGGAAACTCAAAAGCCTCTGCTCAAGGATGAATATGGTAAAGAAGTGGATGTTCATATGTATAGGTCAATGATTGGTTCATTGATGTATCTTACATCTTCAAGACTTGACATCATGTTTGCAGTGTGTGCCTGTGCTAGATACCAAATCAATCTAAAGGTTTCACATCTTCATGCTGTGAAAAGGATTTTTAGGTACTTTAATAACGGTCAACCCCCCCAACAAATTGGGCCTTTGGTATCTAAATGATTTCTCTTTTGATATGGTTGCATACATGTAGTGATATGATATGAGCAAGCTTGGATAGGAAGTCTACAACAGTAGGTTGTACAAATCCTTTAGATGTAGCTTATATCAATGGTATTAGTGTCAGAAAAGACAATAGTTGCAAATTCCACAACAATTGCTGTTATGTGGCTTGCTTCAAGTTGTTGACGGATATGTTCTTTGGATTCAGTATTCACTTACTTGATATGGGTAAAATTTATGCATTCCAAGATCTTTATTTGAAATAAACAGTACTTTTTGCATAATTAAAAATCCTTTGTTTTTCCATTCAAAGACAACGCATATAGAGATCAGACATCATTTCAGTAGAGATTGCAATGAAAAGGAAATGTTTCAAATTGTTTTAAATATCTATATACTGACAAGAATGTTGCAGTTTTGCTTACAAAAGCTTTTGATGTCAAGTAGGATTTCAATAATTCTGATTGTGTATATTGAATGCAAATCTTTAAAGTTTTTATCTCTTTAAGTTTTTTAGAGTTTTGTCATGGAATAATTACTGTTATTCATGTCAATTAAAAGTTTCTGCTGTTACCTTGTATAATTAGTTCTGCTGGTTATACTTTATATATGCTTAAGTTTTACTGTTAGTTATACTTAAAACTTCTAGGTATAATTAATACTGTGATAATTGTGAAAATTGCTATGGCTTGTGTTTTCTTGCTTTTTGGGCTAACATTTTGCAGAATAAGCAAAGAAAAGTCTTAGATTGATGAAGGGAAAGAAGTTTGGAATGGAATTGAAGTTAATACTGATGACTCAAAGTTAATGCTGCTAGGCATAACTTACTACTACTGAGTTACTACTGCTGGGTTGTTGATGGTATTTTTCATAAATACTTCGATTAAGGGTTTCAATCAATCAATTAATCAATTTCATTCTTTTCATAATTACTCTTTCCTAATTACAAACCCTAACTCAATTTTATCATCCATTATTAAAACCCAACATATATGACGACTCTAAAGTTTGCGGATACTCATAATATGGTCGCGTATTTGTCTAAACCCACAGAGAGTGATGGGTTTGATCAAATTGTGGATTTTTTGAATGAACACCCTATAAGGTATGTATTAACAATTAATCCTACTATATATATTTCTTGCATTAAACAGTTCTAGTCGACTGTCATGGCCAAAACTATCAATGGGGAAGAACAGTTACATGCCTTAGTAGATGCCAAGAAGATAATCATTACTGAATCATTGATAACGCTCCAAATATACATAAATTATCCCTCGGAAAAATAAACTAATATATACATTAATGCATAAAATATTGCAAAAAGTTTTGTTGTTTGCTGTTGTAATATTCATTCCACGACCAAAAGTGAAGAAAAAGGATAAACGATGAAATGAAATCACAGTTTAAAAAGCACTAACGGTCGTTACAAGAAGGATCTAGAAGAATAATTAAAAGAGGAGTTAATGATTAAAGCCAAAGTGTGACGCACAATGTATTTTGTGCGGCATACTTCTACACGAATTGAATGCCCTTTAATTAATCACCAAGTGCGACGCACAATTTCTTATGTGCGGCACACTTTTTCTGTCAGTTACTCCAAAATCATAAATGATTGCAATGATTGTGCAACCTATTTCACTCCCCCTAATTTAGCAACTGAAGACCCATCCTCGCCTATAAATAAAGCACGAATTTTGGAGCAAAATCATTCCATTAAAATCTTATCTATCATCATATCATCCATTCTATAGCTTTAGTAGTTCTAGGAGGTTTTTTTTGATGCGTTAACCATCACAGTTTCATCACTTTCGTCGCAGTATTAGAAAGGAAGACAAGTTTAGGAAGGTTGGCTAGTGATTACTATAGTAACATTTGATGTCTTGTATCTTGAAAGGCATTGTAAGATTTTGAACCCTTCTATCTTGAACATTGGTTTAAAAACATGTTTCTATCCTTTTGATGATATGAATTTTGGATTCATAGATTATATATGTGTTGGTTATTATGATGTTGAGTAGATTAAATGTTTAGTATGAGTCAATGATTATTATGGATCAAACTATGATTTTAATGAGCTTTTGATATGAATTTTAATCTTAGTTTAATGCTTTTTTTTTGAGCTTGACTCTTTAATCTTTGTTTGATCACCACTCATTCCGGATATAGGTCGAATGACTCCGGTTGAGTGTTTGATTTCAAAGTTGTTTGTCTATGACAACTAGACCTTAGCCTTGTGAGAATTGGCTAAGTAAACGAACCATTAACCTAAGTACAAAAGGGTTTAACGCTAAACCACATGTCTAACGAACTTGGTTTAGCAAGTTTATAGTACTCATTATCAAACACGAATCACACTTAAAGCATTTTCATAATAAAAGATAAAGGCCGAAAGGGATTTTCATTATGAACAATAGATAATCTTTCTAAGTAACTAAGCATTCTTAAATCGATTATAATTACATTTATGAATCATTCATCTACTCAAGTTTATCCATAATGTTTCTTGTTCCTTAACCAAATATGTCCTTATATCATTGAATCAAACCATTATATTTAGATCATGACAGTCTATAAGATAATCCCCTTTTCATAAAATTATCGACTTTTTCTAAGAATACCCAATCCCGTGGAACGACCTGGTCTTACCTAAAAAGATTATACTACATACGTGGGTTATACTTTTACCCATGTGTTTCCATCTATTAACCAGTAATTCTAGTATTATAAATTCAAAGCTTTTGAAACACATCAAACATCTTGCACCAAATTTGCATGGGCCATTCCTCCTGCTCCGCATCAGCTGAGAAGATGCCTAGGTGATTCTCTGGATGCTTACTACCTTCATACACCTTCACGTTCCTTGGAAGTTTGGCTTTCGCATGATACTTGAAACGAGTGATCCTTATGGTGAAAGGGGTGGGTTTAGGTCTCTTGTAGGGGGTGATGAGATCCTCACAGGTATCTTCCGAATCTTCCTCTTAGTCGGTGTCCGGACTTGCCTCCTTGGGCTTGGACCTTTTCCCTC